>JAESVK010059305.1:1306-15481 GCA_017140935.1 Hamamelis virginiana | reverse complement strand
GGTATCTCAGGTGTTTGAGGATTTTCCTAATTTGATAAGATTGCAGGATTTTGTTGGTGTTGAGACTAAGGGCTCATTTGGATATGCTTATGCTTGTGCTGTTGAAGCATAATCAGAAGCAGAAGCAGAAGTCAAGTGCTGCAGAAGCAGAAGCAGAAGTCAATTATGTTTGGATACTGCATTTTAAGTACTGTGCGGCAGAAGCTGAAGTCAATTGTATGTTTGGATACCAGCTGTTGAAGCTACTTCTAATACTTAAATGACCCAATTACCCTTCAATTTTTTTTTTTTTTTTTTTGCTTGTTCGGCAATCAAAATTCTATTTGAAAAAATTATAATAAAATTATAATTAAGTTATAAAATATAAATATGTTTCATACAAATATTAAACTAAAGATAAGTGCAACAAAATTCAACTTTATATATAATAAATTAATACAAAATAAAGTCTATCTACTAATCTTACAAGCAATCCTATCACGAATAGCTCCCATCTCACTATCGTCCACTGTTAGACGACAATCTTGGTCAATATTGTCATCTCTATCACTAGGCAAGTGATCATCATCATCATCATATGGCTGAAATTCCATATCAACTATAGCCTCTCGCCTAATAAAGTTATGAAGAGCCATTGATGCTCCAATAATGGCTATTTGCTTGTCATAATCATATTTAGGCATGTGTTGCAATATTGTCCATCGTGCTTTCCAAACACCAAATGTCCGCTCAATCACACTTCGTAATGATGAATGTGATTGGTTGAAAGTTTCCTTAGGACCACGAGGTTGACTGCCACGTCTAAATTCTGGAAGATGATATCTTTCTCCTTTATATGGAGCTAAAAATCCCTTCATATTTGGATAGCCAGCATCAACCAAATAGTATTTATCTGCAATTATTATTTAATCTCATTAGTCACCGTTATTTAATCTAAAATGAAAATAAAATCTATATGTAATCATAATACTAACCGCCAGGTGGTATTTTGAAATTTAAACTTGGATTTCGTAATGCCTCAAAAAATATGCGAGTGTCATGCGCAGTACCCTCCCATCCTGGCCATGCAAATGTAAAACACATGTCAAAGTCGCATGCCGCCATTATATTTGTAGTGGGGTAGCCCTTCCTACCAATATAGCGAATTTGCTCATCCTCTGCCAATGTGACTCGAACATGGGTTCCATCTAATGCCCCAATGCAATCCTACCATTTAAAAAAAATTAAACATAATTTACTATATACCAAATATTATTATAAAAGAACTAAATAAAAGTTTGGTATGTCCAAATTACCTTAAAGAACAGCCAATACTTCTTACTTTGGCGAATATGACGTGGGACTTCATCGTAATTCTCATTTGGCTTTATCATATCACAAGTAAATCTAGTCATCGCCATCAATACATTATTAAATTGCCTACTAACTGTTTCTCCCGAATGTTGAAAATGTTCTTGAATCACTCGATTTCCCGCTCCATGTCCTAATATGTACAAGAACATTCCAACTGCCTCCTCCAATATTACTCCCCGAGTGGCTCGCAAGTTATAAGTGGATTTCAAGGTATTGCATAATTTATGAAATACATGCTTCTCCATACGAAACATTTCATGACATCGGGTATCATTCCCATTTAGTATCTCCATTATAAATTGTTGACCTGTGTGAGAAGAATTCCTACAAGGTTCCTTCACTAAGTAATTATCTTGATAATCAATAATCCCTGAGACACCTGCAATTACAAGTGAATACATTTCCATTTCCTGCAATTCCATCTCTTCATTGTGTTCATCATCCATTTCTTCCAAATTTTCATTATCCATAATCCTAGTTATAACAAAAATAAATATAATTAAAGACAATATGCGAAATAACACAATCAAATTTTTTTAAAAAAAAGTATTGGTACAAACATAACTTCAAACATGAGTTAACACAAATTAATGTTCCAACATTTCCAACATAACATAAGAAAATCATAAGTTCAAACATTAACACACCAAGTTTGTTCAAAACATAAGACAAAAATTAACATATCCAAGCACAAGAAAAACATTGAATTTTCTTAAAAGATATTGTTGTGCATCATGTCACGTTGCTCATCCTTTAGCCATTCAACTCTAGTCTCATCATCTCCCAATGCAACAAACATCTCCCTATTTTCTCGCTTCTTGAAAAGTTTGGCCCCAACCATGAACATTGGACTCCTTTCAGGACATTCAGGTATTGTAGCCATGTACTCAACAACCTCCTTGATGCTACAGCCAGGCAAATCTTGGCGAGATGAATTCATGGTACTAGACCTACTCTCAACAGCTTCACATATTCGATCAAGTTGTTTGGACAACTTCAAAGAGGCAGTCGCCTTTCTCATTTTCTTCTCTCTATTTTGAACTCTATTATGTCCAACACCAGTAGAGATATTGTCAAGTGGTGTGGCATTTTGGAAACCGTCACCCTGAGTATCGCTGTCATACTCTATATCATCATTATCTTCTCCTAGGATAGACTTTTCATATAATGGGGGCAATGACCCAGAGGTAGGTGCCCATGCTCTAGCTCCATTGGCTACGACATCGCGAAAGATTTCATCTAACTCGAACACATTCTCCAAACCACATATGCGAAATTTTGCCCATTTTGTATTTTCCTTCACATTGAAGACAATAAATAAATAACATGATATTGTGAACAACAGACATTGAAAATCATGGTGAAATATGTAACATTGAAAAAATACTAAAAAAATACTTACTTTCAACTTTCGTTCCCACCATGCATTATCTGCATCAATATTTTTCCTAATAGGATCCCACCCAAGTCCCGTTTCCTTCCCCACAAGAGCTTCCCATAACACCCAATCCCTCCTCAAGGTATCCAATCGATTTTTCAGTTGCTTTTTATCATAACCTCTCCCTGTTGCATCGTTAAATTTTTCCACAATATTTTTCCACCCAATGCGGCTAAAATGTCCCCCCTCCCTATTATTATTGCGAACCTCTTGAACACAAAGATCTACAAATATTTTTGATACATTAGTGTCCCAAGTTGCTTGCTCCTTCCCTTTTCCTTTATCAGTTTGGCTTGGCATCTACCAACCATGGTGGACCACAAAAAATTAAGATAATTAATCGAACTACTTTTACCTAAAATAAAAAATAATGATAGATCACCACAGAATTTCAGTGTGCCAGGAAGTTGAAGATTGCAGAGTCAATCCATTTCAAGCCTTTCCTATACATACCTATGAGAACAATCAATTTGTTGTACTAGGTTGGAGTTTGTCTTATAGATGATTCTGTTCAAAATCAACAATAATAATAATAATAATGCAATATATACAAGAACTGCAGCAACAAATACAGTGCACCCCTACTAAGATTACCAAGCAATGAAAAATGGATGAGATATGATGCAAATCCCAAATACAGTGCACCACACAAGAGTAACAAAACAAATGAGAACTTAGCTCATTAGAGAAGTCATAGAAGGTTCACTGCTTTCAAGGCATGCAACAAATAAAAACAATTAAGTTATGTCAATCTTGCTTCCTACTTATAAGCACAAAAAATGCAGCACTGCTCTAATTACAAATTACAAAATGCAGCACTACTGCAAAAGGATGCAGTGGCAGTAACCATAAGATTAAGGCTTGCTCAATTGCATATAACCATCTGCAATCACTCTGACCACCTGATTTTATACAGGCAATTTTGAGATAAATTGGGTAAAGCAACCAAAAAAGGATCCTCCCCATATACACCAACCAAAAAAGGAACTGCCATAGTGCTAAAGCAATGGGACAATGCAAAAATAAATGGTCCACAGTACATCCAAATACTGATCACTTATACAGTATACAACTAAAGAATTATACTCATTTAAAGCAAAGCAACCCTCAATTATTAACAAAAATAAAAAGTGGAAAAAAGAAAAAACATGCTTTGCATTTAACTTATTGAAAATAAAATAAAATAAAACAAAAACCTACGGCAACAAAGAAAGGGGGTAGACTGTTGGAGAGAAATGTTAATGTAAGGCTTATGAATATATTTATACAAACAAAATTTAAGAAGTACATAAGATAAATTAGTTCACACAGTTTATTCTATAGATACTCATGTCAATTTAGTTTATGTATAGTTGAACCAAGAGAGCCCCACTAGGTAACAAGATGAATGAATCGAGTGAATAATACTGAGAGTATTTGGCCATGTGCAACAAAGTAGTTTACACCACTAAAAAGTCTTGATACGAAAGCTGAAGGCTGTACAAAGACAAGTGAAAGGCAGCTAACTTACAATTTAACAAAAGAAAAGATCCAAAAGTAGAGGAATAAAGAATAGAATTTCTGCATCTAAGCCCCAAAGAATTGGGATAAGGAGTGCTGGTGCCGTGTTCAACATGTGTTGGAGGAGTGCTGGTGCCTAACATGTCTCGGACACTGCTATGGCACCTCTGAGGGAGTGTTGGTGCTTCTTAGCCTGGCATCTTAGACTTCAATAGTCTAAAAGCTAAATTTTTCTTATACAATGTATTTTAATCATACATGCAGACAATATACACTTAATTTTGCATGATTCACTTATACACCTGGCTCACTTTTCTTTTCTTTCTTTTTTCTTTTTTTCACTTAACCAAAAACAGAGAGAAAACATCTAATGCCCAGAAAAATTCCCAGAAACATATAACAGAAAAATGCCCAGAAAAATGCCCAGAAACATATACACTTAACCAAAAACATATAACAGAAAAATGCCCAGAAAAATGCCCAGAAAAAAACATATAACAGAAAAACTGATAAAATTTAAGGTCAACTAAAAACCAGATCTATAATGCCCAGAAAAATATATAACAGAGAAAGAGAACCAAAAACAGAGACTAACCAAAAACAGAGACTAACCAGATCTATGAATCTAAGCCAGATCTATGAAGTTTTTAAGCCAGATCTATGAAGTTTTAAGCCAGATCTATGGAGTATTAAGCTAGATTTATGGAGTTTTAGTAGATCTATGGAGTTATACTTACGAGTGTTGCAGGGCGTCGGCGGCGGGAGAAGGCTTCTGTGTCGGCGGGAGTTGGACGTCGGGGAAGAGTGGAGATGCACGGTGTGAGCTCGCCACGAGAGGAGGTGGTGAGGTGCAGCCTTGACTGGTGTGTAGACGAGATGAGGGAAGGGGAGAGGTGCTGGGCGGACTGTGGTGTGTAGACGCGATGAGGAGAAGACGTGGTAAATCGCACGATCTATCAAAAGCAGGGGAGAACCTGCTTTAGCCAAATCGCAGAAAAAAGCACCAAACGTGCTTTTACCTGCTTTTGTAAATTTTGCCAAACAACCCCCAAACGTGCTTATAAACCCCTGAACGTGCTTTTAGTGCTTCTGCTTGTGTTTCCAAACATGCACTAAGGGGTCTCAAAGGGTATTAGAGGAAGTTGGGTTCCTTAAGGAAGGTCTATTGAGGAAATATTGCTATCTTAAGGGGCGCAAATAAAGGATTTAATTGTTTACAGTTTTTTATCTACTGATCTTCCTGCTATAGACTAATAAATTTGGAATTACATTTTTTTTTTTTAATTTCAAATGATAGAAAAGTATGCCTACATGTAATCCCTTCAACTTTAATAAATGGATATTTGTGTATTTCTATGTACTCGTGCCGGACCATCCAAGATTTTTATCATTTCACCATAAGAGTATTCCCTAAAAATAGGCTATAAAATCAATTGGCAATTTCCATGAATAATCATAAATTTTTAAAATATTACGGGTATGAACCCGATCCAAAACATATTACGGCTATACACCTATTACTGTTTTTTTGAACGAAATTACCCTTAAAATTGAAGTTTGACCAATTTGTACAGGATCCCCAATTTTATGTACAATCTTCAAAAATAATAGAATCATCAATCCCCAATTTATCTAATAATTACCAATATTGTTAAGAATCATCAATCCGCTATGTCACGTCAACATTTAATGCTGGTCATTCAATGTCCCCTGAATTTTTAATTACAAAAATTATTACATATAATCACCAAATTACAAAAATTATTACATATAATCACCAATTTAACATGTAATCTCCAATTTTATAAGCAATCCCCAATTTTTTACAAAGTCCCCAATACCCAATTGCTGACGAAAGACCCAATTTATCACAAAATCCCCAATACCCATATTTGCACAGTATCCCCATGTGTACACAGAATCTCCAAAATTAAACACAATCCCCAATCCCCAAATTTATACACAATCCTCAACTTTTCTAATAATTCCCAATTTCAATATGTCACCATGTATGTCATTCAATGTCCCGTAAGTTCCAACATGTCACATCATGCATGTCATTCAATGTCTCCAATTCCCAGATTTATACACAATTCTCAATCCTCAAAATTGGGGATTATGCGATAAATTTAGGACTCTTCAATTTTTTTTTGTTAATTCATCAGTACCAAATTTTGACCATTTCAATGGTCAAATTGTAAATACTCATATGAGTGAAGGGTATTTATGTTCTAAAAAAATATTTTTGTAATATATTTTGGATTGAGTTCGTAGCCGTAATATTTTGGAAACTTAGAATTATTCATGGAAATTGCCCAAGATCAAAATAAAAATAATGTCAAAATGTCCCCATGAACCATCTAGAGCTTCTTACTGGCAAGCTAGTTTGCACTACTATTAGGATACGTTTGAGTTAGCTTTTTTTAAAATCACTTTTGGAGAATAATCTCTTATAGGAATGCTAATGGTTGTAATTGAGGTGACTTGCATCATCAAGTCAACTTGACGTTAGCATTCCTGTAATCTTTTATCATATCTCTTTAAAGTTATTTCAAAATCATGTTTTCATATATCAAAATTTCCATACCAAAAGTGATTGTGACAAAAATTGGGGTCTCTTAACTTTTGCTATAACAATTTTCAGTATAAAAATTTTGCCAACAATTTTATTATCACTCAAGTTGTATAGAAGTGATTATCATTCCAACTTTTAGATCAAGTGAAATTTTGAATTCCAAAACTAATTTTATAACAATTAAGCTCATGCAAATGGACCCTTAGTCCCTGTATGGGAATGATGAATGATGCTTTGCAAAAGATTTTGTGCCAGAAAATACGATGGAAGGTTGAAATCACAAATCACTTTTCTTAGAATTAATCTGTTTAAAAAATTACTTTTCCAAACTCCAAATCCCAAGCTGAGTCCCCTTTCTCAATGGCTCAAAGTTCAGCTGCCATATTGGACTCCATCATCATTAATCCCCAAATCCAGTTACCTATAACAGAATTCCTGTACTTTTATATCATTTCAAATAACGGATTTGATATAAATTAAAAAGATAAAATTTAATCGAGTTTGAAGTGGAAGAATACCGTCTACCGATATATTAATGACACGTGGATGAAGTCTGAACCCGATCTGTCTATGTTCATCATTTTCGAATCTCAAAATGGTACCCGATCAATTTGTCTGACCCGATCTCTACAAAGCCAGCTGTAAAGTGGACACTCATTACACTAACGGCCTCTGCAAAACCCGCAGGTTTTGCAGGTCTGATATTGGACAGTGACAGGCCATCATGATCTGAAGAAACGGTTACGGAAATATCCTAAAAGAGGGATTTCCGACCCTACCCTATACGGACGTCATGTAATTACAACACGCGACCAACCTCTATAAAAGGAAAAGGTCACATCCAATACGAGGTATGCACTAAAAACCCTACCCAACTTTCAAACATTCTCTTTGTTTCTTGTCTTTGTGTACTAACTTGACCGTCGGAGGTTTACAGGTCGAGTACCACACCGGTGCAAGTACCAAGAAAATACACCGTTTCAGTCCCCGATTTAGGCATATTCCACCTCTCCGCTTTTTGACATCATCAGTTTGGCGCCCACCGTGGGGCCGATAGCATTAATCTTTCGGCGCCTATTCATCCAACATCGACCATGGTGATTACTAGATGCGGGGTCCTGAACGATGACGACCTCAACGTTCCGATCACGGCGAACACTCAGGCCGTTTTGCCTCAAATCAGCAACTCGCCTCTCGACGATGGACATGAGAGATCGGAAAGGCCACCCTCAACAAACAAAGAGCCAAGCCAACATCATGAACCCCAGACATTACCACCTGCTCGATACGATATAGGGTCTTCCTCGAACGACCCATATCAACTCCAATTCCTAAACATGCAAAAACAAATGGAGAGCATGACCCTCATCATCCAAACCTTAACTCGTCAACAAGAAAGGCTCCTGTCGCACGAAGCTCACAACCACTCTCCTCCAAACCAACCACCGATTCCAACATTTCCTCAACACACCAGAGGGCAAGAAATGGCACGGCAACCACCACCCCCGAGGAGAACGGCGGTTGAAAGTAGACGATCGGCACCTCGTGAAAATAGGAGCCGACATCAGGAGGATGAAGGAAGTAGTTCTGAGATTGGATCGAGGAGACGACCTACGAATCTTGAACAACACCGAGAACATGAGGATGAAGGTTCTCAGGGAACAGGAGGATCAAGGTTGAGGAGGCCTCGGCAAGAAACTACCCGGTTCACTCCGTATCCAAGGGGAGGGGAGCAAGCGAGAGAAAATAGACCCAGGGAAGAACATCAATCTTCCCCATTCATTTCCAGGGTTCTACGTGAACCTTTACCCGACAAGTTCAAACTACCGACCATTGATCCTTACGATGGGACCACCGACGCAAGAGAGCACATCATGACATACAAAGATCACATGTACCTAAGAGGTATTGCTGATCCGATTATGTGCCGAGCCTTCCCAATGACTTTGAAGGGACCAGCCCGAACTTGGTTCCAAAGATTGGCTCCAAATTCGATCAGCACTTTCCAGAGTCTATGCTCTGCATTCGCCGTTCATTTCGTTAGCAGCAACCGACCTAAGCGACCCATGACTCATCTTCTGAACCTCGAGCAGGAAAAGGAGGAGACCCTAAAATCCTACATTCGACGATTTAGCTCGGCGCTCCTCGAGATAGATGACATAAACGAGGGAATGGCGATCGCCGCCATGATAAAGGGCCTCAGGGCCAGAAGCTTGAGGATTTCATTCTCTAAAAGAGAGCCAAAGACCATAACAGAGCTCCTAGAAAGAGCAAGGAAATATATCGGGGTGGACGATGCTTTTGACTCAGAGAAAAAGAACCGTGACTCGGCTCCAAAGAGGAAAGACAGGGACTCCGAGGAAAAGAAACTACCGGACAAAAAACAAAAGGCTGAGGCAATCGACCAACGGCGTTCTCCACCAAGAAGATTTACGTCTTTTACTCCGCTACGATTACCAATTAACTCCATTCTGAATCAGGTCGGCACACAGCCGTACGTGAAATGGCCCCTGCGATTAAGGTCTGACCCAAAAAAGAGAGACAAGAATAAGTGGTGCGCCTTTCATAAGGACCATGGCCATCTTACCGAAGAGTGCTTCGATCTCAAGAACGAAATCGAAAGCCTCATCAAAAGGGGGTTTCTGAAGGAGTTCATTGATCAGTCGAAGGTCGCAAGCACCCAACAACAGGATCCCGATCAAAAGATAGGCCAACCCAACCAGAGGCTTGCGGGTGTTATAGACACTATTCATGGGGGATTTACGTATGCCGGAGAAAGCAGATCGGCGAGAAAAGCTTACGCAAGATCAGCAAATTCTTCAGCTTCGGACCAGGTATATAACTTTTCTCATCAAAGGCCAAACAGATATGGCCTCCTAACTTTCTCTGAGGAAGATCTGAAAGGAGTCCACTTACCACATGATGACCCCCTCGTTATTAAGGCAATCATAGCAAATTTTGAGGTAAGCAAAATCCTGATCGACACTGGGAGCTCGGCTGATATTCTGTTCATCACAGCATACGAGAGAATGGGAAGAAGAATAGCCGACCTTTTACCAATCAACACTCCTTTGGTCGGGTTCAATGGGTCGATCCTACAACCACTTGGATGGGCTAACCTGCCAATCACGATCGGAGACCAGCCAACCCAAGCTACTCGGGATGCAACATTCATGGTCGTCGATTGCCCGTCGGCGTACAACGCAATCTTCGGTCGACCAACCTTGAACGATTTTGGTGCGACGGCCTCGACCCTGCATCTTTGTGTCAAATTCCCGACCTCCCATGGGACCGGTACGGTCCAAGGAGATCAAGCTCTAGCCCGTTCATGTTTCAACATTTCACTAGACAACAGGGAAGAACAATCAAGCCTTCTTTCAGATTCAAAGGTTTCAAATATCAACAATGAAGCCGACCAAAAGCCCGACGATCGTTTATAGCAATCAAAGCAGGAAGAGTCCGGAATGGATGACCTTCGAGATGAAAATAGTTCCAGTTCCAGGACGGTCCCGTTGGAAGGATTTCTTGAAATTCAAATCCACCCCACTGATCCGAGCAAAACAGCAAAGATAGGGTCCGAACTCTCAACTCATATGAAGACCGATCTGGTTGCTTTTCTCAGAAAGAACTGGGACATATTTGCATGGGGGCACGAGGATATGCCTGGGATTGATCCAAATGTTGCAGTTCATAAACTACATGTTGACCCGACCTACAAACCTATCCGGCAAAAGAAGAGAGTCACTTCAGAAGAAAAGGCTAGGGCGATCCAAGAAGAAGTACAAAAGCTTCTCAAAGCTGGTTTTATACAAGAAATCTTTCACCCCGACTGGCTTTCCAACTGCGTCGTTGTCAATAAAAAGACAGGCAAATGGAGGGTATGCATTGACTTTACCGATCTGAACAAAGCTTGCCCGAAGGACAGTTTTCCGCTCCCACGCATTGATCAAATGGTCGATGCCACGGCTGGTCATGAACTCCTGAGCTTCATGGACGCTTACTCAGGTTACAACCAGATCATGATGCATCCTTCCGACCGAGAAAAGACAGCTTTCATAACGGCGATCGGCATGTTTTGTTTTCTACGGATGCCGTTTGGGCTTATGAATGCAGGATCAACCTACCAGAGAACTGTCACGCGAATGTTCGGACTACTTTTATGATCAACTATGGAGGTTTACATCGACGACATGCTGGTCAAAAGTCTAAAGACCACCAATCATATCAAAAATTTGGATGAAGCTTTCAAGATAATGCGAAGGTTCGGGATGCGTCTCAACCCGACAAAGTGTTCCTTCGGGGTAAAATCTGGAAAATTTCTAGGCTTTCTTGTGACGGAGCGGGGGATTGAGGCCAACCCCGATCAAATTAAAGCTTTGCTCGAAATGAAATCCCCAACAACTATCAAGGAAATCCAAAGCCTTACTGGTCGGATGGCCGCGCTGAATAGGTTCATTTCAAAGTCTTCTGACAAAGGATCACAGTTCTTTAAAGTCCTGAAGGGGAATAAAAGATTTCAATGGACTCCAGAAGCCGAGGAAGCTTTTCAGAAACTAAAGGTCTACCTTGGGTCACCCCCACTCCTTTCAAAACCTATCCAAAATGAGGTCCTTTTTCTCTATCTTGGTGTTTCCCCTTCAGCGGTCAGTTCAGTGCTCATCCGGGAAGATAAAGAGGTACAAAGGCCGATCTACTATATCAGCAAAGCCTTGGTCGGAGCTGAAATAAGGTACCCCTATCTAGAAAAACTGGCATTTTCAGTTGTCACCTCAGCTAGAAAATTAAGACAATACTTTCAAGCTCATCCGATTGTTGTATTAACTAATCAACCTTTGAGGCAAATTTTACACCGACCTGACACATTGGGGAGAATGGTAAGATGGGCAGTAGAACTCGGTGAATTCGATATCGACTACCGACCTCGATTGGCAGTAAAGGGTCAAGCACTGGCTGACTTCATTGCGGAATTCACATCCGAGGCTGAAAAAGATACTTCGATCATCCCGATCCAATCATCATCCGAAAACACAAGAGATTCGCAGCTTCACCCTGGCATCTTTTCGTAGATGGATCTTCAAACTCCAAAGGATCGGGAGCCGGAATTGTGCTCATTTCTCCCGAGGGAGAAAAAATAGAGCTAGCCCTGAGGCTCTGTTTTAAAACCACGAACAACGAAGCGGAATACGAAGCACTGTTAGCTGGACTACAAATGGCTGCCGACCTTCTTGTTCGTGATGTGCATATATTCAGCGACTCCCAACTGGTGGTGAATCAGATGAATGGAATCTACCTAGCCAAAGAAACAACAATGCAAAAGTATTTAGAGAAAGCCAAAGAAGCCTTAAGAAAATTTACATCAGCTTCTATCAGCCAAGTTCCAAGAGAGGAAAACTGTCACGCCGACGCATTGGCAAACTTGGCTTCAGCTGTCCAGACTGACCTTCCAAGATCGGTAGTCATCAAGCTTGCCAAACGACCTCTAATAGATACACTTGAGATCCCAATCTTCAGTATAACTACCGATCCAACTTGGATAGATCCAATCAAAGATTAGATCATGGCGGGTAAACTTCCAACAGATCGGGCTGAAGCTCGAAGAGTTAAAAGTCGGGCTGCTCGATATTGCGTCATCAATAGTAACCTCTACCGACGTTCATTCTACGGACCTTGTCTCCGATGCGTTCTGCCAGATGAAGCCAACTATGTTCTGCGTGAAATTCACGAGGGAGTGTGCGGTAATCATGTAGGAGCACGATCACTCATAAAGAAAATAGTTCGGCAGGGTTACTACTGGCCTCATATGGAGAAGGATGCTATGACTCTGGTCTGGCAATGCGACAAATGTCAAAGGTTCGCCCCAATTCCGCATCAACCTCCTAATTTCCTTACCCCGATCTCAAGTCCTTGGCCATTCGCACAGTGGGGGATTGATATTGTTGGCCCCCTCCTGAATGGAAAGGATCAAAAGAAATTCCTGATAGTGGCGATCGATTACTTCTCTAAATGGGTAGAAGCCCGACCTGTAGCCCGAATCACCGAAAGCTGCATCCGAAGCTTTATTTGGGAAAACATCATCTGCAGATTCGGGATACCACGCGTTCTGATTGCCGACAATGGAACTCAGTTTAATAATACCGGACTGCGAAAGTTATGTACCGAACTTGGTATTCAAAATAACTTTTCCTTACCGGGCCATTCCCAAGCCAATGGACAGGTCGAGGTCACCAATCGAACAATCATCCATTCCTTGGAAAAAAGACTGGAAAGAGCCAAAAGTTTATGGGTGGATGATCTCCCATCAGTCTTGTGGGCATACCATACCACCAGTCGGGCTTCTACGGGAGAAACCCCTTTCTCTCTTACCTACGGAACTGAAGCAGTGATTCCCGTTGAGATCGGCATGCCATCTTACCGAATCGAGGTTTTCAATGCTGATGAAAATGATCGTGAACTTCGTTACAATCTAGACATGTTGGAAGAAGAACGAGAGGCAGCCCGACTCAGGATGGCCGCCTACAAACAAAAAATGGCTCGGGCTTACAATAAGAACGTGAAAGTAAGGCATTTTCAATCTGGTGACCTCGTCCTTAAAAAAGTCCTCAATCCTAGTAAGCTCGAACCTAACTGGGAAGGACCATACAAAGTTCGGCACTACAACAGAATCGGTACTTACTGGATTACCGATCTTCAAGGAAAATTGCTTAAGCGTCCCTGGAACGCCGCACATCTCAAGAAGTACTACCAATAGAGAACTCATCCTCCCGAACTATCTCACTTTGATTTTTTCTGTATGTTTCTTCTTTTTTTCAATATATATACAAATATCTTTGTTCCTTTCTCTGATTACTTGCCGATCTTTGTATTTATATATATTGTTTCTCTATATGCAAATATTGTTGTTTGTGTTTTTATTTCTTCCCAGTGATATATTTCTTCCCGATGTTTTTACCTTGTTAGAATTTTTTGCCTTCTCAGTCAATTATTATCCCATAAAATTTGAGTGCATTCAACATGGAAGTCCCGACCCAAACTCGGGCCAGCAAATTACTAATAGTTTGCTCATTGATCAAAGAAATTGATCGGGGGTTAAACGTCCTAACGTTACCCCCAGGTACTACGGTATCCATCCCTGATAATTGAACGCTAGCAATAAAAAGTTCGGTGTATGATAGTCAAGTTAAATTCTACTTCATAACCCCGAACTGGGGGGCATCGACGAGTTAAAAAGCTCAAAGCAAGTTAAAAAGCTCAAAGCAATACAACGGAAATTGCACCGAACAAAAAGCTCCATTTCATTAACTATGAAAAA
>JAESVK010059296.1:1020-13894 GCA_017140935.1 Hamamelis virginiana | reverse complement strand
ATCGCCCGGTGATGATGTGGACTCACAACACCTAAAGCCCCGTCCACTAGGCTGGTCCACAGAACTGGCGACTCCACTGGGGATGTCGAGGGCTAAACTTCATTAATTTAATTGGGCTATTTAAATTCTTAAATTAATTAAAATCAACCACTTGCATTTGTGTGATTGCATATCATTTTAGTTATATTAGCTGCATGTCATTGTGTGATAGGACTATGTTGCCTTGCCAAACGATGGTCTAGTCCTGATCCCTGTCTCCACTCGACACTAGGGCAATCATGACGAAGCCATCAACCTATTGTCAAGTACCCTTCGGGGTATATCAATGACCAATCAGTACTGTTTGACCCACGCGGCACGCCATGTGTCACATGTGGTTAGGTATATGGATTGGTCTGCAATAGGAACCTTTGAACCCACCTTTTGCATTAGTCCATGTAGACAGCCAAGTAGGACACTCTACCCTACAGTGCTTGCACACACCTGTTATGCTGCCGAAATTTCGACACACAATTGTACTGTTATGCTGCCGAAATTCCTTTTGGTATCTAACTGTACCGTTATGCTGTCGAAATCTTCCCTTGACACATACCTACGCCGTTATGCTGCCAAATTTCTTTTAGCACATAATTGCGTCGTTATGCTGCCGAAATTGTCCCAATTTGATGTGAGCCTTGTTTGTGAATGCTAGAACTAGGGATATGTACCCTTGGATAAACTTTGATATTTTTAATATAGGCTCTTTATTTTAAGGATTTTGGTCCTTAGAATGAAAGGACTATTTTGAAGATGGAAGAGAATATTCTAAAGGTACATACCCTTTTCTATGATTAGGTTGTTTTGGCTTGTTTTGACTAAGACCTTCGATTCAAAGGAAAGTGTCTTAAGAATGAAGGGCTAATCATTGGTGTCGCTCTTTATGCCTTGTTTGGCTTATCGTGTTTTATTTCCCTATTGGTGATTCTGATTTATTTCCTAATTTCTAAGGAAATGCCCTTGTGAAATAAGGGAAGTGAGTTGGAATTATTCTGAAAGGTACATACCCTTATTCTGAAATAAGGACGGTTTTCCCCTTTCTCCTTTTCTTCTATTTGGATAGCACCTCTTTGATAGTCTGTCAATAGGTTTTGAGCATCATGGACTCTTCCGTTTTTCTAAAAAAGCCCATTTCATGGTATAGAATTCTGGCCTGGCGTCGGGATTCTAGAGGGCGTCTTTTTAGTGTTGAACCCCCGAGTGTATCCTCAATGGCTGACGGAGAATCCAGTACCACTGCTACAGTGTTGAATGCTATCATGGACCGAATTGATGCCCTGGCTCGTGAGACTGAACAGATTAAGAAAATGTCCCAAGATAAACAGACCAGTACAGATCAAGATAGGGAGGCCCACTTAGAGAACCCGAAGAGTACCTCTGATCCACCTATCCCGGCCCAAGTTGATGACAGTGCCAAGGCCCAGGCAGGAGCCAAGTCTAAGCCCATCAATCTGGATGGCGAGCCCAGTGGATCTAGATTCCTCTCTGGGGATCCGATCCTATTGTCGAGTAAGGTTGAAGCCTTAGAGAAAGCCCTGAAGGGGATGCGTCGGTCTGATGACATGGTTGATGTGACATCCTTTTCACTGTTCCCCAAGGCCCGTATGCCGTTCAGTTTTAAGATGCCGGAATTAGAGAAGTTTGATGGGATGGGTTGCCCTAAAACCCATTTGAAGATGTATGTGAGGGCGATGCAACCTCGTGGAGCCGATGATGAGCTGTTGGCCCAGATATTTCATGAATCATTGAAAGGGTCAGCCTCGAAGTGGTTTTTATCCTTAGATGAGACTAAGTTGAAGACATGGGAGGATGTTTGCAATGAATTCACTAATCACTACAAGTACAACACTGAGATTGATGTGACTCGTAGGGATCTTGAGACTACTAAGCAGTAACCGAGGGAGAGTTTCTCTGCCTTCATTTCCAGATGGAGGGCGAAAGCTTCGCAGATGACCCACAGGCCTACAAATGATGAACAGGTGCAGATGGTACTGAAGAGCCTCTTGCCTATCTACAACAAGTATTTGTTCTCACAGTACTTCCCTAACTTCAAAGCCCTTGTTATTGCTGGTACTCAAGTTGAAGATGCTTTGGCTAGTGGGGCTCTCAAGGCCGAAGAATCCTTCAGAAACCGCCAACCACCTCTCAACCGCAAACCCAACCCTGAAGTCAATGCCATTGCCCAACCTTTTCAGGCTACCCAATCAAACCGCCCATTCCAAGCTAGAGAGCCGGCCCGCCAATTCACCAATCTATACATGTCCCTGGAACGTGTCCTTGAGAAATTGAAGGCACGTGGTCTCCTTACCCCTTTGGAACCCCGACCTCTTCCAGATCCATTACCCAGAAACTTCAAGGAGAATGAGTATTGTCAGTTCCACCAATTTAAGGGCCATCATACCAACCAATGCATGCGCCTTCGCCATGAAATCCAATACCTCATTGACAAGAAAGTCATTGCCCCACCAAATCCACCAAGTCAACCAAATGTCACCAGTAACCCTCTTCCAACCCATGCTGTACCACCACCAGCTCAAATCAATGCCCTGGGCCTCGACGACCCAAAAATTCGTCACCCAATCCGCCCATATGTCCCACTCAAAACTACCCTAACCGAAGCCTTTTACCAAGCCCGATCCCAAGGCCTCATTACCCCACTCATACCCCGCTTCCATAAGCCTTTTTGCCAGTACCACAACATCTTCAGGCATGACACGGAGAATTGCAGAGTTTTAGGGAAACTGATTCAGGATTTACTTGATGATGGAGAATTGTATCAGTATGAAGAACCTGAGCAACCTGAAGTTCTCGAAGAAGCTCCTAGAAGTGGGAATTCTCAACGTCAGTTGAAGGAGAGATACCTAGCGGGAGACCCGGAGGTCGGATTGTTAGGAGAATCGAGCGGCAAATTTGATTATTATGTGCTCTATTCATCAAGAAAGATGTCTGACGAACCTATCATTCCAACGGGGTGGGATGATTTACCTGCAGAAGTTGAACCAGATATTCCTTCTTCACCCGAAGGGTTAAGTCAGGATACCATGCAGAAACAGTTTGAGAATGAAACTTCTTTAATCGTGAAGATCACCGGGGAAGACAGTGATTTGATCGGTATGATTGAATGGGAGGATCTCATGAGCACACCTGAGACCATAGAGAATCTGTGGGCTAGTGATGAGGAAGTAGACCATCTGACTCAAGGCGGACGCCATTTCAAGCCAGCTCATTTGGAAGTAGGTAATCCGTTGGGAGAATTAGAAAAGGGTCAGCGATCAGATGTCATAGAAGAAGAGGAAGAAATACTAAAACAGTTGAAGAGAACACAGGCTAACATTACCATTTGGGGATTGCTTATGGCTTCGCAGAAACACAAGCAGACAGTGCTTCGTTTGTTGAATCAGGTGCAGGTTCCTATTGATACGTCCCCTGAGGGTTTGGTAGGTTTGGTAAATCCGGTTCATCATGGACCATCCATCTCATTTACTAAATCTGACTTACCCAAGAGTGGGAGTAACCATCTGCAAGCTCTGTACATCACTGTGGATATTTTGGGAAAGAGAGTTCCTTCAGTCTTGGTTAACAACGGATCAGCGTTGAATGTGTGTCCGCTCAGTACTACTGCCACATTGGGGATTGAACCATCTGAGTTTTCGCCATCAGGACAGACTGTCAGGGCTTATGACAACACTCGCAGAGAAGTTGTGGGAATGGTGACTCTTCCAGTTGTTATTGGGCCAGTTGAATTCAATGTTGATTTTCAGATCCTAGATGTGTCAGCCAGTTTTAATCTGCTTTTGGGAAGACCGTGGATTCATCCGACCGGGGCTGTACCGTCATCACTTCACCAGAAGATTAAGTTTCCTTATCAGAGGTCAGTGGTTACTTTGAAGGGAGAGATGGAGATGAATCGAAGTGTTCGAGTGCCAATCTGTGAGATCAGCCAGGAGTCGTCAGAAGTGCTACTGTCAGGGTTTGAGTATGTACAGGCTATCGAAGGAGAGCCCGAGCAGAAGGAGTTGATACCTCTTGATTATAATCCTCATGGGAATTTGCACGTAGGACAGATCATGAAAGGAATGGGATTCTTCCCTGGAATGGGATTGGGCCGAAGGTTGCAAGGCATCGCTGAAGTTTTGAAGTACCCGTCTGCTATCCATCCTTATGGGTTAGGCTACAAACCTACTGAGGAAGATAAGAAGATAATGGCTCAGAAGAAGAAACAAAAAGACTCTGCGAGGGCGAAAGGACGAACCCTTAACTCAACCTTTGAGCCATACAGACCAACTTTGAATGGGGCTTTCGTCAAGGAGGGTGATGACTTTCCATATTGTGGTTTCCCTGAACCGTGCTACCTTGAGGATCAGAAGATCAGTGTACCTGGGTTTGAGATTTTCTTTAGTGATGAATGGTGTTCTCCTATTGCTTCAGTGATTGATGATGCTGTTACTAGTGAGACTGGTAAGAAAGAAAGGGATTGGGTTGAAGACCTTGATGCTGGTGCCATGACAGATATGTTCGAGCAGGCGGTTCTGTGTCTCGAATTGCATACTTATGAAGTCGGGGCGATCTACCCAATTGAACCTACAACTCCACCCTTATCAAACTGGGGCTTTGAAGATTGTCCTTTCATCCATGATTGTGAGGAGATCGAGTCACTTCCATCTGATGATAACTTGTAGGTGTCTTCAGTAGAATAGGATTTCCCTGCTTTCTTTATAGTAGTGTAGGATTTCCTTGTTTTCAATAAAAAACCTCAACCTCATTTGAAGAGGTACGAGTGTCGGTTTGTTTCATCTTCTGTGTTATGTTATTCAACTTTCAATCAATAAAAGAAGTATTCATTCTCTTCTCATCTCTCTTGCAGTGTCTCTTTTTTATCATCATTGGATTTGTATGGCATGAATATAGACCCGCGAGAGGATGTTCCTCCTGAGCTCGATGAGCAATATGGAAAGGGGCACGCTCAACCTAACATGGATGAATTAATTTCAATCAATTTAGGGACAGATGAATCACCTAAGATAATTAAAATTGGATCAACACTGTCGCCGCAAGAGAGAGAATCATTGGTAGAGGTTTTGAAAGAGAACATTGAAGCTTTCGCATGGTCGTACCAAGATATGCCAGGCATAGATCCCGACATTGTACAACACTTTATCCCCACTGATCCGAACATGAAGCCAGTCAAACAGAAGTTGCGGAGAATGAAGCCAGAATGGGCCTTGAAGATTAAGGATGAGGTGATCAAGCAGATGAATGCCGGATTTCTACAAGTAGTGGAGTACCCAGAATGGTTAGCCAACATCGTTCCAGTGCCTAAGAAGGACGGGAAAGTACGAATGTGTGTTGATTTCAGAGATCTCAATAAGGCATGTCCTAAGAATGATTTCCCTCTGCCTCATATAGATGTATTGGTTGACAACACTGCCGGCCATGCACTCTTGTCTTTTATGGATGGCTTTTCGGGTTATAATCAGATCAAGATGGCTTCCCAAGATATGGAAAAGACAGCTTTCATTACACAATGGAGGACATTTTGTTATCGGGTTATGCCCTTCGGCCTTAAGAATGCTGGCACGACATACCAAAGGATGGCTACCACACTGCTGCATGATTTGATTCACAAGGAGGTGGAAGTGTACGTAGATGACATGATCGTGAAGTCTGTGGATAGGGAAGGACATTTAACTGCTCTGAAGAAGTTCTTTGAAAGAATTATCAAGTACAAGCTGCGTTTGAACCCTCAGAAATGTGCCTTTGGAGTGACTGCTGGGAAGCTGCTCGGTTTTATGATCACACAGAGAGGGATAGAAGTAGATCCGGGAAAAATCAAAGCCATCATGGAGATGCAACCACCAAAGACAGAAAAGGAAATCCGGGGATTTTTGGGAAGAATTCAATTTATCAGCCGTTTCATAGCTTAGTTGACGACTATCTGCGAGCCGATTTTCAAGCTGCTAAAGAAGAATGTACCGACTAAGTGGAACGAGGACTGTCAAGAGGCATTTGATACCATCAGAAGGTATTTGAGCAACCCACCAATACTGGTTCCCCCGCGACAAGGTGAACCGTTATTACTCTACTTAACTATCACCGAAACCGCGATGGGAGCTATGTTAGCTCAATACCTTGAAGAATCATTAAAAGAGAATGTCATCTACTACCTCAGCAAGAAGATGACGGATTATGAAGTGAACTATAGTGCTCTGGAAAAGACATGCGTGGCATTGGTGTGGGCAACTCAAAAGCTTCGCCATTACATGATGTCTTTCCAAGTACTCTTGATCAGTCAAATGGACCCATTGAAGTATCTGCTTGAGAAGCCTGCTTTGTCCTATAAAACAGCGCGGTGGTTATTGTTATTGTCAGAATTCGACATTCAGTATGTACTGCAGAAATCAGTGAAAGGAAGAGCTATAGCAGAACACCTGGCAGAATGTGCTACTTCACAAGCAGACGATGTCAATCGCCAGTTCCCGGATGAAGAAATCCTTGTGGTAGAGAAGAAGGTGTGGAAAGTGCACTTCGATGGAGCATTAAACAGAAAAGGATGTGGCATAGGAGTTTGTCTGGAGACACCTGAAGATGTGATGATACCTGTAGCAGTGAAACTGAACTTTAAGGCAACCAATAACATAGCTGAGTATGAGGCTTTCATTTTAGCCTTGGAATCAGCATTAGCCTTGGGAGTAGAAGAGCTTGAAGTGTATGGGGATTCAGCCCTTATCATATGCCAAACTAGAAGAGAATGGAAGACTAAGGATGAGAAGCTGCTGCCATATCACGATTATCTAGAGACATTGGTGAAAGAATTCCGTCAAATAAAATTCTTTTACCTGTCTAGGCAAAAGAACAAGTTTACGGATGCCTTAGCCACTCTAGCATCCATGGTAGAGATCCCAATAGAAGGGGGAGTAGCACCAATGATCATTGAATCTAGAGAAGAACCCATCTACTGTTGTGCCCTAAGGGAAGGAGAACCAAATGACGGGAAGCCATGGTATCATGATATTCAGCAGTACCTAGAAAAAGGGGAGTATCCGCCAGAAGCATCTTATGTTGACCGAAGAGCTTTGAGAAGGTTAGCTAGCCAGTTCATTCTGTGCAGTGGGAAATTGTATAAAAGATCTTATGACGGTGTCCATCTCTTGTGTGTAACAGAAGATGAAGCAGAACGGATCATTCAGGAAATACATGAAGGGGCTGGGGCTCCACACATGAATGGGTATATGCTTGCGAAGAAGATTCTGAGACTGGGTTACTATTGGTTGACCTTAGAAAGTGATTGTGCTAAACATGTTAAGAAATGCCATAAGTGCCAGGTGTTTGCAAGTGGTAAGCATCAGCCATCCATGCCACTCACTACCATGTCATCACCATGGCCGTTTGCAACATGGGGCATTGATATCATCGGCAAGATCACTCCTGCGGCCTCGAATGGGCACGAGTACATATTGGTGGCCATAGATTACTTTACGAAATGGGTAGAAGCAGCGTCGTACAAGACTTTGAATGCTAAGCAGGTTGCCAAGTTCATACAGTGCAACATCATCTACCGGTATGGAGTGCCACGGGAATTTATTTCAGACAATGGGCAACATTTCAAAAAAGAGACTGAAGAGCTTCTTAAGAAATATGGTATAGTACATCACCATTCATCTCCTTACCGTCCGCAGACTAATGGAGCAGTGGAGGCAGCTAATAAGAATTTGAAAACCATTTTGAAGAAGACCACTGATACGTATAATGATTGGCATGAGAAGTTGCCTCTGGCATTGTGGGGCTATCGCACATCCATTAGGGAGTCAACTGGGGCTACGCCTTACTCGTTAGTGTATGGTATGGAAACAGTGTTACCAATTGAGTTAGAGATACCTTCACTAAGGGTAGTTATGGAAAGCCAACTAGCAGAAGTCGATTGGATGAGGGATAGATATGAACAGCTGTCCCTAATTGACGAGAAGAGATTGAGGGCCCTGTACCATGTTCAAGGTTATCAGAGAAGGATAGCTTGAGCATTCAACAAGAGAGTTAAAAATAGGGGTTTAAAGAAAGGGGATTTGGTACTCAAAGAAATCAGAATGCCAATTCATGATCCAAGAGGGAAGTTCAAGCCAAGTTGGGTAGGACCCTACATCATCAAAGAGATACTATCAGGCGGAGCCGTGCGTCTTATGGACATAGATGGGATCGAATTCTCTCAACCTACCAATTTGGATCAATTGAAAAAGTATCATGTATAAATAAAAATAAAAAAAAATAAAAAAAAAAAAAGCCCGCTAAGTAGAAAACCTGAAAAGGCTGCTTAGGCAAAAATTAGGGCAAGAGCTCGCTAGGTAGAAAACCTGCAAAGGCTGCTTAGGCAAAAAAGTAGAGCATCAAAAAAATAAAAATAAAAAAAGAAAGAAAAAAGAAAAAAAAAAAGAAAAAAAAGAAAAAAATGTTTTTCAATTGATCCCACGAACTACAAGGACCTGATTCTCCAAGTATTCAAAACAAGAAAGTTGAAAGTTTTATGAGAAAAATATATTCAAAGGATGGAGATATGTAGGCAGCCCATAAAGTTACCTTGGGTGCGGTCCAATTCTTTAAGGCAAAACAACCCTGTGTTTGTTTTCAATTGTAATTGTTTGAAGTGATTTATTCAAAACTAAAAAGATAGAATTCTTTTGTTCATGAAATGAAGAGAAACCTTTCAAAGGTCTATTACATGCCATATGATTCTAATTCCATTCATTCTGAATAATAAAAGCATGGGAAATATGTTCAAAAGTTCATCAATTCCTTTGTTCCTTCCTAGAAATTTCTTCAGAGTCATCATCTCTCCTTCTCTTTTAAAGTACTACTTGTAAACATTAGGTGGAAGTGACGAAGTATCCCCTCGCTCTTCAGATGAAAGACTTTAGATAAGTCATGAGATCCTAGCCTTCATTTCTTGTCCCCGAGTACCCATATTCTGAGATAACCATTGCCTATAAGCCTCATCCAGTTCAAAAGGCCCATGAGAGAAATCAATGTGAGTTGTACGCAATACAGATGGCCACCTTGACATCAAAGCCTTTACCACCGATGGAGAGATCGCCTTGGAAGTATAAGTATGCTCTAAGAGAGATGGAATTGTCTGTTTGGCTCCCATTTGGCGAAGCAATCGGGTTGCTCAATAGAAAGAATTACATTTCAACCCTGCCAAAATCACCACAGAATAACCTGGAGAACGGAGCAGAAAATGGCCAGAACAGTTCCAGTCATGTATATACACCATAAAAGTAAGAAAACCTGTTTTAGTACAAATGTTTACAAATTACATATGCTTTTCAAAAAGAAACCCCGTGTCTCATAGAGAATTGATCAACGTCTTCGAGAGTTCCTCCTTATCCCTCTGCTAGATCCCTCACCAGCTGAAGAATGACGTGGTGGGTCAGGTGCCTGAAACGGTGTTCACAATTTGATCAGTTCGTGAAAAATGAAGGAAGCTGAATTTGAGAATGTGATTTGAAGTTACCTGTTGACGAGTGAGAGCGGAGGTCCTCAAGCTCATCCTGCGAAGGTCACGCCTCATGGCAGTAGTAAGATCGATGTAATCCTGGCAATACTCTCGAGGGACCTATCAGAAATAAATGATGTCAGTATATCAGTGGGAATGCATGTGCAGTTGTTTGATTCAGTGGGAGGTTCACCTGTTCGTAAGAAGGATCTATGTGATATCCCTCATCGACTGAAGGTCGTGAAATAGTAGAAGTCACGAAGTTATCTTCAACTATTAGCTCAATGTTCCAGTCTGCCGGCTGTAAGGCAGGAGGCCTATTCGTGTCTTGATCATCATCACTAGCAGCAGCTCTAGAGCTTTGACCCCGGGAACGGCGACTCTGTGGACATAAAGATGAAGTTTTGTGATTGCATTTACAGGGATGAAAGAAAGTGTTATATTTACATACCCTTTGAGGAGGTTCTCCAGTCGCCAAGGGGCGCATCAAGAATTGTTGACAGAAGACCTCGTAGCTCGCATCATAGAAAAGGAAGGCAGAAAGATCCACTCCTCTCTTAGACTCTAACAGGGCCTCGCCCTTCAGTTTATCAGTATGGTACATATTTGCAGGAGGCAGAAAAGGCACTCTAGCTGCATCCATGTTTCCATAGACTTGGCGACAAACTCTTTCACCCAAGTACCAGTACCTGCCAGCAGGCCCCTCAAACAAAATTCGCCTATGTGCTAGGAGTACACTATGCATGTGAGGGGGAGCCAAAGTAGTCCTCCAAGTACCCCATGGGTCCCAGTTCACCTGAAGATTATGAAGAGTATGAGAGTTGAATTTAAAAGATTTAAGAGAAAGACAGTGGTTTGGGATTTTACCTGTTCTGCAGTGAGACCGGCAAGGATAGCTTTAGCAGCAGCATAATCATACCTATGGAGATTGGAGTGTTTCCTGTGGCATGGATCAAAGCGGGCTAAAAATGGCCATTGGTTAGCCCCCTCTTTCAAGAGAGGACAACCAAGACCCAAGTAGATGAATGCCCATACCTGCATGAAAGAAAGATCAGGGAATTGATAAAGATATGGAAAGATTCTATTGAAAGACAATTGGGTGAAATCAGTACCTGCCATATGAAAGCTAAGCCGCCGAAGTCTTGAGCAGCATCTCGTGATTTGTCACACATGGAGCGATACATAGTCGCTAATGCAGCTCCGCCCCAGTCATACAGATGAATATTATCCGTAATCTCCAAACTCTTCAAAAAGCCTAGAGGGGCTATGTCCTGTGTACCTGCAAAGAAAGTGCATGAGAGCAGATACAAAATGAATGCACGGGCATTATCCTCGGGTTCCCCTCCCTCCTCTTCATTTTGAACACTGAAGTGATTATAGAGCCAAGAGCGCCTGACTCCTCTTTTTGTCAAAGGAACATTTTCAACGCCCAAAAGATTGTACAAGTATTCTTCATCAGTGTGAGCTTCGTCATAAAAGGCGAGTGGTTGGCCTCCAATATGAAGTCCTGTAATCATAGTGAAGTCAAATGGGGTCATAGTCATTTTCCCAAACCCGAAGTGGAAGGTGTTGGTGGTGTCCCACCAGAGTTCAGAAAGAGCAATCATGGCCATTCGATCCATGTTGTCGAGCCAGAGAGAATCCAAGAAGAACTTAAAGCCCGCTTGCTCAACAATGGCCTTAGCTTGGGGTTGGCGTGTTTCCATTAATTCCTACCATTTGATGAGTTTACCCAAGGAGTATCTGGTACGGATTTCGAAATTGGGCTGCATAAGCACATTTGAGATTATATTCACATCAAAGCAAATGTTGTTATTTCTAAAGGAACTTTGATTCAAATGCAATGCAAGCATGACTATTGATTTACATATCATGAAATGAAATAAAATTTATGCTTTGAATGAACCAAAATGATCAATACATTTTCAAAAGGTTTTTACAAAAAAAGATGTATGCATATTGTATGACATAATTCATTATCAAAGGCATGGGTGGTGTCACCAAAATCCAAAAAGGTTTCAAATTCAAAATTGATGGTGTTTTAATCAAATTAAACATCATAGAAAATTTTTGAGATACTTTACATGACATGAAATGGCTTGTAAAGAAGAAAATGGATGATGGTGTCATTGAGGCATTTTATCAAACATGTGATATGCATATTTTCAAAATGATGTTTTCTAAGAAGATTGATCATGGCAAATACTTTCTAAAATCCTACAAAAATCATTGAAACATGATTAGGATATGTTTGATTTGAAAAATCAAAGCTTACTTCATTGAGACATTTCATCAAACACTTGGTGTGCACCATTCACAAGCTTGTGAAGCTATGGAATGGGGCTCTCATGCTTTTCCCAAAGGTTACAATGATATGAAAATCAACAATCAACATGCAAACAAGCATTTCAATTCAACCAATTGCATATGAATCAATAATTATTGAGGAAAGTTAACTTACATTGTCTTTGGAGTGAATATATGAAAGATGTGTTCTAGGCTCCAAGAGTAGAGATGGTGCCTTGTATCTAGCCTTGACTTCCAAGAACGGATATTTTAAGTAAGGTGGAGGTAATTGATCCATCTTTTGAAAAGAATGGAGTATGTGGGAAATAGAGAGGTTCACACCAAATGAGAACAAATTGAAGAACTTGAGGGAATGAAGATGATTTTGTGTTGGCAAGAGTGCAAACCAAAGACTTGATTGAGTATGTATGGATTGAAGATCAAAAGCTAGGGTTTTGGAGCAAAACCAAGCTTGGAAGTGGTTTAGAGTGAGCACAAGAGTGCATGTGAGAATGAGGGGTTTAAAAAGGCAAAAAAAAATTCGGGTCACACATGGTGACCGTCCTAGCTAGGACGGCCACCAGTGTGCCCCAACTTGATTTTCTCAATTTTTGTTTTTTTCGGTCAATTTCCTCCAAAATTAATTCATGTTTTGCATGGAAATTACCACTAAGTGATGATTTTGAATGATGATTTTGAAATGATGATTTTGAAAACATTATATGGGAGAAGTACCATATAATTGAGGCTGTGTTCATGTGGGAGATGTACCATATGAACAATGAGTTTGAAGTTATTTTATGTGAGACATAAAATAACTATTTGATTTGTCTTATGTGATTATTTTATGTGAAGCATAAAATGATGAAGTGTGATTATTTTATGTGAGACATAAAATAATGGCTTATATGGGAGATGTACCATATAATTGATGATATGTTCATATGGGAGATGTACCATGTAAACTATGAATTTGAGTTATTTTATGTGAAGCATGAAATAACACTTTGAATTGTTTGTAATTATTTTATGTGAAACATAAAATGATGAGGTGTGATTATTTTATGT
>JAESVK010059257.1:2542-14592 GCA_017140935.1 Hamamelis virginiana | reverse complement strand
CCTCTTCCGCTGCGCATCCATGTCTGTGGTTTTCACAGAACCTTTCAGTGGTATCAGAGCCATATCAAGCATGATCATGTATATTTTGATGGCAATCAATGGGTATAATAAATTAAAATCAAGTCAATGTGGTTTAAAAACCACTAAGGGATTCGGCCATGGAGGGAAGCCTCTATGTTATTGTTTTGTTTCTTTTTCTATATATGGAAATTAGGGTTTATGGGAAACCCTAGATGAGTACGGCACATGAAGGGGCTGCACTCTAGGTCACGGCCAAGAGGGAGGGAGCCCTATAAAATTCGGCCATATGGGGTTAAACCCCTTTGGTGTTTTGAGATTAAAAGGTTTGAGAAAACCTTAATTTATTTTGGGGTTTTCTCTCTATTTCTCTCTCATATTTTCGGAACCCTTAGGGTTTATACTTTTGATGATTAGATCATTAGGGTTTTGTCTTCTTGGTATGTGGATGCTAAGTTAATGATCAAAACCCTACATAAGGTATGTACTCTCTCTCTTCTCTCTCTCTCTCCAATTCGGCCACTAGGGTTTCAAAACCCTAGTTTGATTCTTTTTAATTTTAATTCTTGATTTGGGTTATGGTAACCCTATAATCATTGATTATTATTGAATCTTGAATTTTTATAAACCCTAAACATGATTGGATCATGTTCTTGATTTTTGAAAACATGAACTTAAGTTTGTTTTTTGAAAAACTGGTTTTAATGGGCTTATTAGGGTTCACGGCCATTAGGGTTTTTGACCTAATATGGTACGGCCATGAGGGTTCATCACCCTCTAATGTTGTGGCACATGGGTTTTAGAAACCCTAATATGATTACATGTTCTTGATTTAAAATTAAATGGGTTTAATGTTTAATTCTTGAAGCTTGTGATTATATATAATTTAATTTTGATTAAATTGATTTGTGTTAATGGAGTTTGTTAAATGGTTTAACAATGGCCTATTAGGGTTTCTCAAGAACCCTAATTGATATAATGATGGTGGCTGCAATATGGTTTAGGTAACCCTAAATCATATTATGGAATTTCTTGTTATAAAATTAATCTCTTTAATTGTCAAACAAGAACAACCCAAAAGTTTCCTATTTGAGTTTTTCAATTTAAGAAAGTTTCTTAATGGTTTTGATTCTTACTTGATTTGAACGATTCAATGTTTAGGAAAGATGGCAAGACAATTTAGTGTTTATGGAAACCCTAAAATAGGATTAGGTTAGGTTAAACCCTAACCCTAACCCTAACCCTAAATAATATTCTTTCTCTCTCCTCATTTTCGGCCACATGGGTTGGGAACCCAAATGGCCTTGTTTTATTTTTGGTTTTATTATCCTTATATTCTTCATATGTTTAACAAATGGTTATGAAGTTTTCAAAATGATTTTCTTGTTTTTGAAAATGAAAAATGAAGAATATAGAAGGTTTGATAAAACATGTTTTATAAAACCCATTTTTGTGTTCATGAGAGATTGAATGATTCATGTGATGAATCAATGGTTTTAATTTGTTAAAATCATTTAGGGATGTTGCCTAATAATGTATGAATATGTTAAAAACGTTTTGGCATGATTTTACATTAATGGAATTGGTTTTAAAATGGTTTTAAAATCATTTCTGGGTTGCTGTTTTTCCAGGACAGCAACTACATAGCTTTTGTAAAATCTAGGAAAAATGGTTTCTGGGTTTTTTTAAGCTTGACACCTATCGACTTCATTAATATTAGGTCTTAACAAAGTCTAGGAAGAGTTCCCATGATTTTTAATGACCTATGATAGCCACACTAGAATTTTTGTGATTAAGAGTCAAATCTGCAGAATCTGACTCTCTATCGCAAAAGGCCTCTAATTGATACCAAACGTTGGAATCAAGTTATGAGACCCCTGCCATTGGAAAGAAGACTGAAAAACCTAGTGAAATGAAATGTTTCCACAACTTAGTTCACTCTAGGTTAAGCCCAATAAAGTCATTTGTGAGGAATTTCCAGAATCTGTCATGGTTTGGAGTTCGAGTCACAAATCACTTTAAAGTGATACCAAACGTTGGAATTACTTAATGAGACCTATGCCATTTGAAAGAGGACTGAAAATCCTTGTGAAATAGAGTATTCTCACATTTTAAAAGGTTGTTTTAATATAGGAAAGATTGGTCCCAAAACAGTAGCTGAATTCTGAAATTTCTGTTGTGAAATAGAAATTGTTTCTTTCTTTGAAATTTTATTTTGAGTTATTATTTATTCCACCTATGTAGATTAATAGTGATTGATCTACTGAGCTTATTAAAGTGTTAATAGCATGGTAGGAATTGTGAGAATAATTTCTCATATTAAATACTTTATATTTAAAACCCTATTAGTGTCTTTTAGGAGTTTTATTTATATTGAAGAAAGGAACTTGTTTTTGTCATATGGGATATGATGATATTCTTTTAATGCGATTAAAAGGATTGAATTATTATTATAGGATAATAATAATAATGAGATTATTATTGTTATAGGATAATAATAAAGACTTGACTTTAATTAATTATATGTCATTTGCCATCATTGCCTTTGCTTTATGTAGCTTTCTTATTTTATGCATTTGTGAATGTATAACTGTTAAAGGATGATTATGGACTTAAGACCAATTAAAATGAGTTGTGATTGGCCGCATGTGATGTGAATGCTTTATTTGAATGGGCTATATTTAAATGTGTTTAAATATGGTGATGTAATTATTTGGGGCTTGCATGCCTCTTCCCCCTCTCTACATTTGTAATCCCCTTCTCCTTAATCCCTTTCTTTTATTATGATGTAATTCAAAGAAACTTGTGGAGGACTCAAGGAACCTGGTGGAGTCATGTACGAGAGGATAGCAAGGACTTTGGAAGGACTTGGCTTGCACTTCAAAGGATCTTGTGTGAAGATTTTTTGATGATATGTAATAGTTACATAGTTATTAATTACGATCACCAAACCCACCTTATAAACTGAGGGTTCATCTTTTATGGCTCAAAGCTTGAACCTGCCCTGAAAAGTCCATAATCTATCCTAGGCCCATTTATATATGTGATGTATGCTAGTTAGGGCCTTGACCTAATTTATTATATGTTCAAAATGAATCTACCCTAGTCTCTCAGAGGACAGTGGGAGGATAATTGAGAACTAATAATAAAAGTGGGTCTAAACCTGTTTAATTTATATATTGTGATATATAATATTGATGCATGCGATGTATGGATAATTTATGAAAATGAGACCTTTTTACAAAACCCCTATTTTCATAAAATCAAGTTGTAAGGAAGAAGCTTTGGGCTTTATCCTAGCCTCCTACCATTACAAGAAAGGTGAGTCTTTATGGTGGATGTGTTTGGCTGCAGATATGTGGGAACACATTCATTGTGAAGGTTCAAACCGGCTTGTTACATATAGGATATCATGAGGTGCGATAATGGGGCTTACCAAGAAACTAACATGTGAGGGATGCCACATTCAATTGACCATACTCATGTGAATGGTAGGTGTAACTTGACTAAAATGTACTATCCAAGAAACTATTATGTGAGGATACTACGATTTTAGAGGCTAAAGGATGATTGGAATTTGCTTAGGTGAAGCATTAGGATAAAGAGTTATCCACTCATTAAGGGTTAGTATCCAAGAAACTAACATGTGAGGTTACTAATTCTTAATGGGACCCCAATCCCTGCTATGGAAAATTCATTTTTGAAATTCCCAAGTCTCATCTTAGGGTGTATGGGATTTGAACAAAATAGTGGGAGGAAACATAGAAATTAAAGACCAAAAATTTTATGTTTTATTAATATGAAACTTATATTATTTTCTGTTGTAGATGGCACCACTAAACCCTCTTTCTCGTATTCTTGATGACAATCGTTTGACTGGCCCAAACTTTAATGACTGGATGAGAAATCTGAAAATTGTTTTGTCTGCTGATAAGATCGACTATGTTCTTAAGTCTCCACGCCCTAATGCTCTACCTGAAGGGGCATCAGAAGAGGAACGAGACACTTACCAGAAGTGGCTCGAGGATGATGTGCAAGTGAGATGCTATATCATGGCATCGATGACCAATGAGCTCCAAAGGCAACATGAGGTCATAGATAGCTCACATGCAATCATCAAACATCTTAAGGAGCTATATGAGTCACAGAATAGGGTTGTAAGGTACAACACTGTTGGTGAGCTCTTTGCTTGCAAGATGGTAGAAGGAACATCTGTCAATGAGCATTGTTTGAAGATGATCCGGAATATCCATGCCCTTCATGATCTAGGTGTGGATATCTCTTCTGAGATGGGGACTGATATTCTCCTTCACTCTCTTCCTGCTAGTTACAAACCGTTCATCATGAACTTTCACATGTCTGATGTGAATGATAAAGTCTCTTTGACTGACTTGATGAACATGTTGTCAACTGCTGAGGAGACCTTGAAAAAGGACTCCAAAGGAAGTGCTTTGGTTGTAGATGGGGCCTCGACTTCTAAATCCAAGCCCAAGGGCAAGGGTAAGAAGAAGAAGAAGTCCAATCTTAAACCAAAAGGAGGTGTGAAGAAGAAGGAATCAAAGGACACAAAGAGAAAGTGTTTCCACTGCGGCAAAACAGGTCATTGGAGGAGGAATTGCAAGGAGTACCTCGCCTCTTTGAAGAATGGTTCTTCTAGTGGTACGTCTTGTTATTTATTCATTTACTAATTACGAATTAGTATTCTGCTTATGGTATACGATACCTAATTGTGTTTTATTGTACAATGCGATTGTATGTAGGAGACAAAGGGAAGCAGAAGGTCGAGTGAACATCGAGCTGGCACTGTTTGGAAAGGATCAAAGTGTTGATACCTTTGACATTGAAGCTTGATACTTGATTTATTTATTTAAGAATTTTAAGAACTCTTTTATTATTGCCAGTTGTAATAATTACTTCTTTTGAAGTTTTATTTGGTTTTGAATAATGGTTATTTTGAAACAGTTTATCTTTAAATATTGGATATTTTGGATATTGTCTGGCAATTGTCTTGAAGTTCTTAATTCTTTATAAATGTTATGAATAAATGTATGTTGTAGTATGTATGGAGATTAAAGGGATGATACATGAGATGTATAAACCCTAACTTTTAGTTTGACTATACTTCATATATAATAGATATTTGAAACGTTCAAATGATTAATATGAAGTAAAACTGAAAGGTAAATATTGAAAATATTTGCATGAATCTCATATCACTATAATACCTTAAAAATGTCAATCGATAAAATTTAAAGATTATTTGATAATATGAGATATTTCAAATATAACTTTAAAAGGCGAGTTTTCTTAAATAAAGAGTTATTAGAAAACATGATTTCCACATTAGTTGAAAAACTATACCTTTATAAAACATAAAGGAAATTTTATGTAATTAAAGGGTTTAATACATAAATTACCTTGTTTTAAAAGGACTAGTGGGAGCAGGAAAGTCATCAAACATTTTCTTTATAAGCACATACTTTAAATACTAAAGTAGTATTAAGAATTCCATAATCGTTATAGGAATTCAAATCTCTTCAAAAATAGTTTTTGAAAGGATTATTATATGAGCAGAATATTTGAGAAATATCATACTCATATAATTATAAAGTATGTACTCACATTAATATCACAAAATGCTGCAAACAGTTGTTAGCAGATATTGATGATTGATTCAGAATAGTGATTCAGAATAGAAACAAGTATATTCTTAAAAGGAGTTTAAGAATGAGATACTTGTATATAAAGAAATTATATGGTTAGCCATTTACAAATTGCCTAATAGAATGTCTAGTACACAATGTTTTCTTTTGAAAGCATAGGTCTCATTTACTAGGACATCAGAGTTGGCAGCGAATTTTAGTTTTAATACTATTATTGAAAATAATAATGTGCAAAAAGGGTTTTGCATCAATCTACTTTGCCTTAACACCTGTATGTGTTAAAAAGCCTTGTCTTACGAAGACTAGTATACGATACTATGGTGATTGGCTTTAGTGCAAGTGGGAGATTGTTAGAAGTATGCCCTAAAACCAATCCTAAAGGGTATATTGAGTTTCATATTATCTATATATGGAAGGTATAACTTATCTAATATGTTCTCACATATATGATAAGGTCCATGAATAAATGATAAGAGAAGTATGCATCTCAAAGAGTTGAGATAGAGAGACTGATATTTCTCATATACATCTATTCTAAAAGAGTTCCTACTCAAAGGTTTATTAAAGTGGATATTTAATTAACCGTATGAAGAGTAGCACAGATTTAAACCAACTCATATGGAGGATAGGTAGTCTTTCCTATCAGTGTAGTGACACTTAGGTTAATCTGTGGGTGCATATTAGAGAATATGTACACTGAACATGATCTGCAAAGAGTATTCCTATGGTAGTTCTGTCAAAGGAATATTCTAGTGTTATGTCCATTAATTTGGTAGTCCTTAGACCTGAGACACCATAGCTGTCTTGTGCATAGGTTGCTAGAGTTTGATAGTATCTTGTACAGCCTTATCCATTAGGTTGTAATCGGTGCTTATTGGCTCTAATGAGTTATGCATGAAGATGGATGAGTGTGCAATAAGGGATCATCACTCTCAGTTATATGAGAGAGAATGTCAGGATAAGTTCACAAAGATAATTCTCAAAGGGAACCTCTGGCCAGAGTGATAGGTAAACAGTGAAAAGAGTTTCACTGTGATTACCTTATTGAGATTATATTTTGTGGAACAGATATCAAGTGGTTAAGATAGGGTTTGACTAAAACCATACCTATTATCTTAACTGTGACATTAGGGGATGAAGGATTAAATAACATGAAGGGTTCACATAATTCTGCTATTCACCTAAACCTAGGGTATGTCATGATATGTTGCTAGATGTCACTCATGACCAGTGAAAGCCTATTGATAAAGTGTTATCAATGAGGGCAAAATTGGAATCGTTCCAATTGAACCTTAAAATAGAAAGTTTCTATTTTTGGGAGACATAGAGATGTCCCTGTCACTGCTAGGTTAGGGTGAACCCAAAGGGTCACACACAATAGAGAGTAAGTGAGTTCCTTAAGCTTGAGAGAGGGGAATCCTATCATGGCGTTTGTTTGACTTTAATAATTAAACGTTAATTGATTAAAAGTCAATACTAACCGAGAATAGGATTATTCTATTCGAGGATGATTGGTCATGCTAGCACTAGTAACCAAACACCCCCCAAAGAGGAGAAAGTCTATAAATAAGAGTGTTTCACACACTCTAAGAGCACAGGGAACCCTAGGGCCGAAATTTCTCTCTCCTCTCCCTCTCCATTCTAGCTTGCCACAAAGGGTTGTGGAAGACTAGAGAAGTTTTCGGAGTCTTGCTCTCGTGTGGATACGCTTTGGAGGTTTCATGCTTTTGAAACTCGAAGGATTCCTACACCGAAGAACATAATCAATGTGAGTTTTTATATGCTTTGATTAACTGTATATTTATATATATATGATCCGATGCTTGTATCGTTCTTGGAGGTTTTGTGAACATGGATGTTTTATTAAAAATGAAAAAGTTTTGTTTTTACCCTCTTCCGCTGCGCATCCATGTCTGTGGTTTTCACAGAACCTTTCATATATACCCAACTAAGCCAATTGATAAAAGTTTCTTTCATTTGTAGGTAATTGGACGGTTGGATTGTACAACTCGTCGCCTTTGGTTTGACCATCTGCTTGTTTGCTTGATGACTGTCCATTTTAAAGGTGCGTTCTCTTGCCCAAGTACAATTTGATTGTAGAGCACGAGCTTTGTAACTTTTTTATTTGTTAATGAACAAATATGCGGATGAAATTTATCTTTGAGTCTTTGATCACACCTTAGCCTATACCCGCACTTGATCAATGTTTCACCTCAGACTTTCCTCACATGCGTCGTTAATCGTTTTGTGATTATTGCCGTCTTGTACTTGTTCAATGATGCACCTCTGGCTTTTCTCACTTGCGGTATCAGCCGTCTTGCGATCTTTGCTGTCTTGCACTTGTTCAGTGATGCACCTCTGGCTTTTCTCACTTGCGGTATCAACCGTTTTGTGATTATTGTCGTCTTGCACTTGTTCAGTGATGGACCTTCTTTTTTTTTTAACACTTGTGATGTCAACCGTTTTGTAATCATTGTCGTTTTGTACTTGTTCAATGATGCACCTCTGGCTTTTCTTACTTGCGGCGTTGATCGTTTTGTGATCATTGCTGTCTTGCACTTGTTTAGTGATGCACCTCTGGCTTTTCTCACTTGCGGCGTCGACCGTTTTGTGATCATTGCCGTCTTGCACTTGTTCAGTGATGCACCTCTGGCTTTTCTCACTTGAGGTATCAACCATTTTGTGCTCATCATAAATGACCATACACATTTAACGCCCCTAGTGTAATTAGATTTGATACCCCTGAACCTGTGATATATTTATTTATTTGTTTCACCATTGTATATTTTTCCTAGCCATGGTCTTCTTTAAGTGTTTCAAGAAGGGAACAATGACTATCCCCAAGAAAGAAACTGACCCTGCAGAAAAAGGAACGACTCTGGATGTGTCCACTCCAATTGTTGTTATTCGAGCTAAAGATAATTCCTTTCACCTTTCCAATTGGTCTCGAACGGTATCTTATAAGCTTAGCACTTTTGACTAATCCAAAGGCGCTAAGGAAAGGTTCATGACCGACGTGGTGTTGTTGAGTTCTTCCAATCATGAGAGTAAAAGCGTTTCATCTCCCTTCAAGCTTCTGAGTCATCGTATACACACCGGGGAGGTGCAATGGGGACCTTCATTTAAAGTTCTAGGAGAGTTTTCTTTCACTGAAGGGTATTGGGAATGGTTGGAAGATGTGCTAAGCTGTAAACATCCTTCTTTAACGAAGGCATGAATTTCAAAGCCGTGTTTGCCTCCTTGTTCACTTATGATCGCCATGGATAAGTTGTCAAAGCTTTCTGTGAGCATTGGTGTCCGGCTACCAACACACTTCACACTTCATTGGGCGAACTTTCTATTTCACTTTGGGATCTGCAATGACTCACCGGCTTATCAATTTCAGGATCCTTTTACGATGAAGCTCTCCCCAGTGTGAAGAAATTGTCCAGCGTTAACAAAAATGGAGAGTTATTGTATCCACTCAGTTGTCGACACTTATTCCTTGCATATCATCATCTTTGTCATCAAAATACCAAAGGGAAGCCTTCTGTGAAGATTTCTGCCTGGATTGAGTTTTGGTACAAAGGGTCGAAGGTATATTTCAAGCATCAAAAGAAGAGCGTGAGAAACAAGACGCGACGACCGAAGGAAACTCATAATTCGTCTGGATTTATTGGCTTATCTCGAGAACGCATTGTCGAAGATGAAGCGGTTTTTAATAGCCTTGGCATTTCCAAAGATAACATGGAGGAGACATATTTGGCCGCTTTTCTAGCTTGCTGGTTATGCAAGTTTGTTTTTCCCAAGGGAAGTGTCTGTACAATCCGACCTGGAGTCTTCAAAGTTGCTAGTAAGATGGCTCAAGGTCAGGCTTTCTATCTAGCTGTTCCGGTGTTAGCTAGTATTTATAATGGATTAAATGAGATCAGCTCTTCTTCGGATCCTGGTAACAATGCGGCAATGTTTCCTATCCACTATGTTTATGGGTGGTTAAGTGAGTATTTAGTACTTATTTTGACTTACCTAATTGGACTCGTTTGCCACGGATGACTAAATTTTCTGGAGAGTTAGGAGCTAAACACTTTAATGATTCCTCATCACGAGCTTTATTCCGATCTTATGGAGGTGAAAAGATGGATCGCTTTGTGAAAAATTCTAATCATCACGATCAATTGGTTGACTGCAGGAAGACTCTTAATATTGACTTTGAGTACCTAGTGAGTCTTCGTTCCAGCTATTTGTCCATGCAACAGGACGACTTTCTCATCATTCAACCCTACAGCCCTCATAGGTTCAGCAGGCAATTTGGTTATTACCAAGATGCTCCAGGTAAGCTTAAGAAGGATGTTCGCATTGGGACCTTGGCGGATGTGTACAAGTATTGGGAGTCGTGCTCTAGATATGATACAGAGTCGGTGGTAACTTTGCCGATACAATATAGCTTACAGGAATTTTCTGTCACCAAAGCTTACGTCGACTGGTGGTCAAAAGTGTACAATGCTAACCTTTTAGAAAAAGCATAACCTGTGACAACCAAATGCCTTGCTTCTACACATAAAAAGTCCTCCAAAGTGAAACGAGTTAAGGGCACTGAATGTCCATCAGATGATTGTGTCGGGCAGGCCTTGCGAGAGGACATTGAAGAAGGTGATGTCAATGATGGCTCAAGTTCTCATACAAGTCAACCCCAATGTTCACCTTCATCTCCTATTAGCGATCGCGGAACTTGCCCTGTTGTGGTTTCAGATAACGAGCGTGACATACTTGATCCTTTACAAAAGAATGATGATTGCACCGGTAAGAGGAAAAATACAGTACTTGAGTCTAACGACTCAACTCATAGCAGTAGTGACTGTTTCTTCAAGCGTCAGAGGACGAAGTCTAATTCTTCATTTTATGATGAGACCAATTCCTATCCTCTTGAGAGCGAAGCCTTTTTTGATGGCGTGCCTACTTCCTCACATCTGCTAGAACTTGATGAGCACCAGGTGAATTTTTTTTTTTTAGTAATCGCATTGCTCTTAGTTCTAATAACTTTTACCGCTTCATTTTAGGATGAAGATGATGATCAAGCCATAGTAGAATCTAAGTGGATCACACCCCTTGAGAAAACTCCTAATGTCGAGGCTTCAAATCATAGGCTTACTCTTACGAACCCATCTACGCAAAGGACAGAGAGTTCGTATACTCCTTCACTGCATACCACAAAGGTGGTTGAATCTTGTTCTGGTTCTGGAGGTATATAATTTTTTTTTCTTGTCATTTTTTAGAATATGACCATTAATGACATAGTTGATAGGGAGCTGACAATGATAATTGGTGTGGATTTGATTATAGGGCGATCTCCTTTATTTGAAGCTCATACATCATGCCAGGTTGTGCTCCCCCTCACTCCTACTGCTAAAGTTTCTATATTTGATGTGGAAGCAATAATTCTTAATGCTCAGCGCCAAGCGACCTCTATGATTGAGGAGAATATTAAAGAAAAGGTTCTCGGTCCTTCCCTGGAACAACTTCCACTTTTGAAAGAAAAGTTCGAAGAACTTTTTAATGCCATTGTAAAGACCGGGGTGGATCCTTTTTTTCGAAAGAGTCAAGTCGAGAAGTTTATGATAGATAGTGCTCGCTATCATTTCGTGCAATCAGCGTATTCTGTGAAGATGACTCCAAAAGTGCAAAATCAGCGCTTAACTGAGGTCAGACATCGCCTTGCTGATGCTGTGACTTTGGAGAATGCAGATGTGGAGCATATTAATTCACTGCAAGCTGACCTAACTCGTACGAAATCTAAGCGAGGTGATTTGGTTTGAGAGCTAGAGGCATTGGACGTGAAGATAGGACAACTTCAGACTTCAGACTTCCATTTCAGAAAGTGATGCACAACTTTCTCAGAGGCGGAGCAATATTTCTCGCATAAAGGAGGACCAGGTTGCTATTTCTACTACGCCTGTGTTGACTGATGCAGATGTTGAGACTTTGAAGACATTGCGTGATTTGTTGGATAAGCGATGCAACGAGCTTAAAGACTTGTCATGGATGTGATGGATCTCTTGATGTTTTAATTACTTTTTTTATTTTATTTAGATTGAGTAATAGACTCCTTAGTTGATTTATGTAACCACATTCAGAGCTTACTAGTCAAACTTTATCAATAAAGAAAGTATGTTGATCTTATTCCATCATCTATGTCTTTACATCATTTGAGTCGTTGCAGCTTACATCATTTGGTGGAAAATTTTTGTGTTTGATTGTTATGACTGAACCTGAGATAGCTTCTCAAGCTGCCTACGTACCCAAAAGGGATCAAGTCATCACGTAGTTCAAAATGTTTTTTTTTTTTGGTGCTCTAATTTTTGCTTAGACCGCCTTTTCAGGTTTTCAATCCAA
>JAESVK010059249.1:0-24357 GCA_017140935.1 Hamamelis virginiana | reverse complement strand
CGGCTGATAAACTGAATTCTTCCCAAAAATCCCCGGATTTCCTTTTCTGTCTTTGGTGGTTGCATCTCCATGATGGCTTTGATTTTCCCCGGATCTACTTCTATCCCTCTCTGTGTGATCATAAAACCGAGCAGCTTCCCAGCAGTCACTCCAAATGCACATTTCTGAGGGTTCAGACGCAGCTTGTACTTGATAATTCTTTCAAAGAACTTCTTCAGAGCAGCTAAATGTCCTTCCCTATCCACAGACTTCACAATCATATCATCTATGTACACTTCCACCTCCTTGTGAATCAAATCATGCAGCAGTGTGGTAGCCATCCTTTGGTATGTCGTGCTAGCATTCTTAAGGCCGAATGGCATAACCCGATAACAAAATGTCCCCCATTGTGTAATGAAAGCTGTCTTTTCCGTATCTTGGGAAGCCATTTTGATCTGGTTGTAACCCGAAAAGCCATCCATAAAAGACAAGAGTGCATGGCCAGCAGTGTTGTCGACCAATACATCTATATGAGGCAGAGGGAAATCATCCTTAGGACACGCCTTATTGAGATCTCTGAAATCAACACACATTCGTACTTTACCGTCCTTCTTAGGCACTGGAACGATGTTGGCTAACCATTCTGGGTACTCCACTACTTGCAGAAATCCAGCATTCATCTGCTTGACCACCTCATCCTTAATCTTCAAGGCCCATTCTGGCTTCATTCTCCGCAGCTTCTGCTTGACTAGCTTCATGTTCGGATCAGTGGGGATGAAGTGTTGCACAATGTCGGGATCTATGCCTGGCATATCTTGGTACGACCATGCGAAGGCTTCAATATTCTCTCTCAAAACCTCTACCAATGATTCTCTCTCTTGTGGCGACAGTGTTGATCCAATTTTAATTATTTTAGGTGATTCATCCGTCCCTAAATTGATTGAAATTAATTCATCCATGTTAGGTTGAGCGTGCCCCTTTCCATATTGCTCGTCGAGCTCAGGAGGAACATCCTCTCGTGGGTCTATGTTCATGCCATACAAATCCAGAGATGATAAAAAAGAGACACTGCAAGAGAGATAAGAAGAGAATGAATACTTCTTTTATTAATTTGAAGGTTGAATAACTGAACACAGAAGGTGAAACAAACTGACACTCATACCTCTTCAAATGAGGTTGAGGTTTTTATTGGAAACAAGGAAATCCTACACTACTACAAAGAAAGCAGGGAAATCCTATTCTACTGAAGACACCTACAAGTTATCATCAGATGGAAGTGACTCGATCTCCTCACAATCATGGATGAAAGGACAATCTTCAAAGCCCCAGTTTGATAAGGGTGGAATTGTAGGTTCAATTGGGTAGATCGCCCCGACTTCATAAGTATGTAATTCGAGACACAGAACCGCCTGCTCGAACATATCTGTCATGGCACCAGCATCAAGGTCTTCAACCCAATCCCTTTCTTTCTTACCAGTCTCACTAGTAACAGCACCATCGATCCCTGAAGCAATAGGAGAACACCATTCATCACTGAAGAAAATTTCAAACCCAGGTACACTGATCTTCTGATCCTCAAGGTAGCACGGTTCAGGGAAACCACAATATGGAAAATCATCACCTTCCTTGACGAAAGCCCCATTCAAAGTTGGTCTGTATGGCTCAAGGGTTGAGTTAAGGGTTCGTCCTTTCGCCCTCGCGGAGTCTTTTTGTTTCTTCTTCTGAGCCATTATCTTCTTATCTTCATTAGTAGGTTTGTAGCCTAACCCATAAGGATGGATAGCAGACGGGTACTTCAAAACTTCAGCGATGCCTTGCAACCTTCGGCCCAATCCCATTCCAGGGAAGAATCCCATTCCTTTCATGATCTGTCCTACATGCAGATTCCCATGAGGATTATAATCAAGAGGTATCAACTCCCTCTGCTCGGGCTCTCCTTCGATAGCCTGTACATACTCAAACCCTGACAATAACACTTCTGACGGTTCCTGATTTATCTCACAGATTGGCACTCGAACACTTCGATTCATCTCCATATCTCCCTTCAAGGTGACCACTGATCCCTGGTGTGGAAACTTGATTTTCTGGTGAAGTGATGACGGTATAGCTCCGGTCGGATGAATCCACGGTCTTCCCAAAAGCAGATTAAAACTGGCTGGCACATCTAGGATCTGAAAATCAATTTTGAATTCAACTGGCCCAATAACAACTGGAAGAGTCACCATTCCCACAACTTCTCTGCGAGTGTTGTCATAAGCCCTGACAGTCTGTCCTGATGGCGAAAACTCAGATGGTTCAATCCCCAATGTAGTAGTAGTACTGAACGGACACACATTCAATGCTGATCCATTGTCAACCAAGACTGAAGGAACTCTCTTTCCCAAAATATCCACAGTGATGTACAAAGCTTGCAGATGATTACTCCCACTCTCGGGTAAGTCAGATTCAGTAAATGAGATGGATGGTCCATGATGAACCGGATTTACCAAACCTACCAAACCCTCAGGGGACGTATCAATAGGAACCTGCACCTGATTCAACAACCGAAGCACTGTCTGTCTATGTTTCTGTGAAGCCATGAGCAATCCCCAAATGGTAATGTTAGCCTGAGTTCTCTTCAACTGTTTCAGTATTTCTTCTTCTTCTATGACATCTGATCGCTGACCCTTCTCTAATTCCCCTAACGGATTACTGGCTTCCAAATGAGCTGGCTTGAAATGGCGTCCACCTCGAGTCAGATGGTCTACTTCCTCATCACTGGCCCACAGATTCTCTATGGTTTCAGGTGTGCTCATGAGATCCTCCCATTCAATCATACCGATCAAATCACTAGCAACAGTGGATGCATAGGCAGAACTAGGCCGTTTGTGGGAATCAACCCATGGGGATCTAGGGTAAGTAGCATGGTAGACAACTTCTCCATCTTCTCCGGTGACCTTAGCAACTGCGGAGGTCCTATTCTCAAACTGTTCCCGCAAGACATCCTGACTCAACTCTTCAGGTGAAGAAGGAATAGCTGGTTCAACTTCTGCAGGCAAATCATCCCACCCCATTGGAATAATAGGTTCATCAGAAATCTTTCTCGATGAATAGAGCACATAATAATCAAATTTGCCGATCGATTCTCCTAACAGTCCGACCTCCGGGTCTCCCGCTAGATATCTCTTCTTCAACTGACGTTGAGAATTCCCACTTCTAGGAGCTTCTTCGAGAACTTCAGGTTGCTCAGGTTCTTCATACTGATACAATTCTCCATCATCAAGTAAATCCTGAATCAGTTTCCCTAAAACTCTGCAATTCTCCGTGTCATGCCCGAAGATGTTGTGGTACTGGCAAAAAGGCTTACGGAAGCGGGGTATGAGTGGGGTAATGAGGCCTTGGGACCGGGCTTGGTAAAAAGCTTCAGTTAAGGTAGTTTTGAGTGGGACATATGGGCGGATTGGGTGACGAATTTTTGGGTCGTCGAGGCCCAGGGCATTGATTTGAGCTGGTGGTGGTACAGCATGGGTTGGAAGAGGGTTACTGGTGACATTTGGTTGACTTGGTGGATTTGGTGGGGCGATGACTTTCTTGTCAATGAGGTCTTGGATTTCATGGCGAAGGCGCATGCATTGGTTGGTGTGATGGCCCTTAGATTGGTGGAACTGACAATACTCATTCTCTTTGAAGTTTCTGGGTAATGGATCTGGAAGAGGTCGGGGTTCCAAAGGGGTAAGGAGACCACGTGCCTTCAATTTCTCAAGGACACGTTCTAGGGACATGTATAGATTGGTGAACTGGCGGGCCGGCTCTCTAGCTTGGAATGGGTGGTTTGATTGGGTAGCTTGAATAGGTTGGGCAATGGCATTGACTTCATGATTGGGTTTGCAGTTGAGAGGTGGTTGGCTGTTTCTAAAGGGTTCTTCGGCCTTGAGAGCCCCACTAACCAGAGCATCTTCAACTTGAGTACCAGCAATAACAAGGGCTTTGAAGTTAGGGAAATACTGCGAGAACAAATACTTGTTGTAGATAGGCAAGAGACTCTTCAGCACCATCTGCACCTGTTCATCATTTGTAGGCCTGTGGGTCATCTGCGAAGCTTTCGCCCTCTATCTAGAAATAAAAGCAGAGAAATTCTCCATCGGTTCCTGCTTAGTAGTCTCAAGATCCCTACGAGTCACATCAATCTCAGTGTTGTACTTGTAATGATTAGTGAACTCATTACAAACATCCTCCCATGTCTTCAACTTAGTCTCATCTAAGGATAAAAACCACTTCGAGGCTGACCCTTTCAGTGATTCATGAAACATCTGAGCCAACAACTCATCATCGGCTCCTCGAGGTTGCATCGCCCTCACATACATCTTCAAATGGGTTTTAGGGCAACCCATCCCATCAAACTTCTCTAATTCTGGCATCTTAAAACTGAACTGCATATGGGCCTTGGGGAACAGTGAAAAAGATGTCACATCAACCATGTCATCGGACCAACGCATCCCCTTCAGGGCTTTCTCTAAGGCTTCAACTTTACTCGACAACAGGATCGGACCCTCAGAGAGGAACCTAGATCCACTGGGCTCGCCATCCAGATTGATGGGCTTAGACTTGGCTCCTGCCTGGGCCTTGGCACTGTCATCAACTTGGGTCGGGATAGGTGGATCAGAGGTACTCTTCGGGTTCTCTAAATGGGCCTCCCTAACCTGATCTGTACTAGTCTGTTTATCTTGGGACATTTTCTTTATCTGTTCAGTCTCACGGGCCAGGGCATCAATTCGGTCCATGATAGCATTCAACACTGTAGCAGTGGTACTAGATTCTCCATCAGCCATTGAGGATACACTCGGGGGTTCAACACTAAAAAGACGCCCTCTAGAATCACGACGCCAGGCCAGAATTCTACACCACGAAATAGGCTTTTTTAGAAAAAAGGGACAAGTCCATGATACTCAAAACCTATTGACAGATTGTCAAAGAGGTGCTATCCAAACGGAGAGAAAGAGAAAGGAGAAAACCGTCCTATCATAATTCCAACTCATTTCCCTATCTCACAAGGGCACTTCCTTAGAAATTAGGAAATAAATCAGAATCACCAATAGGGAAATAAAACATGATCAACCAAACAAGGCATAAAGAGCAACACCAAGGACCACTCCTTCATTCTCAGGGCACTTTCCTTTGAATCGAAGGTCTTAGTCAACACAAGCCAAAACAACCTAATCACAGAAAAGGGTATGTACCTTTAGAATATTCTCTTCCGTCCTCAAAATAGTCCTTTCATTCTAAGGACCAAAATCCTTAAAATAAAGGGCCTATATTAAAAATATCAAAGTTTATCCAAGGGTACATATCCCTAAGTTCTAGCATTCACAAACAAGGCTCACATCAAATTGGGACAATTTTGGCAGCATAACGACACAATTATGTGCTAAAAGAAATTTGGCAGCATAACGGCGTAGGTATGTGTCAAGGGAAAATTTCGACAGCATAAAGGTACAGTTAAATACCAAAAGGAATTTCGGCAGCATAACGGTACAATTGTGTGTCGAAATTTCGGCAGCATAACAGGTGTGTGCAAGCACCGTGGGGTAGAGTGTCTTACAGGCTGTCTACATGGACTAATGCAAAGGGTAGGTATAAAGGTTCCTATTGCAGACCAATCCATATACCTAACCACATGTGACACATGGCGTGCCGCGTGGGTCAAACAGTACTGATTGGTCATTGATATACCCCGAAGGGTACTTGACAATAGGTTGATGGCTTCGTCATGATTGCCCTAGTGTCGAGTGGAGACAGGGATCAGGACTAGACCATCGTTTGGCAAGGCAACATCGTCCTATCACACAATGACATGCAGCTAATATAACTAATATGATATGCAGTCATACAAATGCAAGTGGTTGATTTTAATTAATTTAAGAAATTAAATAGCCCAATTAAATTAATTGAAGTTTAGCCCTCGAAATCCCCAGCGGAGTCGCCAGTTCTGTGGACCAGCCTCGTGGACGGGGCTTTGATGGTGTTGTGAGTCCACATCATCACCGGGCGACGTGATTAGGGGGGTTTAGAAATCGAACAAAGGAGCCGCCACCTTATTTTTAAGGAATAAGGAAACCATGAAAAATATTTTATTTTTTAAATCAAAACAAAACAAACTCCATTTTCAATGAAAAGACAGTCTACAAACCAGAGTTGGATCCGGGGGCTAGGTTACGACGTGGGAAGGTTCCAAGCTTTCACTTGTAGGCACCCACCTCGCCCTAATTAAAGGACTTCTAATTTATTTGGGCTATTTAAATTTCTCAATGCAAACAATCCTAAATAATCTAATCAACCAAAAAATAATGATATAAATGCATTATCTATATTAGTTATATTAATAAATAAATAAATAAAAATATATACAAACAAACCCTAAGAACCTAGGACACCCTACGGGCATCCTAGGGCGGACTTGAGCCCTATTAGCGCCTACGTAACTTACTAGTATTACCCAGCAAGTATCAAAGTCCACGTAGTTCGACTACCCTAGGACTCTCCTATTGTAATCGATCACATCATCAAAGGTATTTCAACCTAATTCAAGACTCTAGCTTCGAGAGTTTTTGTTTGTTCAAAATCATTTATTCAAAATCATTTATTTGAAATCATTTCAAATTAAAAGATATTCATAAAATCCAAATATTCCAAAATAATTCTTATCTTTAGAATCAAATTCCAATTGAAAATCTTTTTCAAAGATATTTCAAGAAAACAAATCATATTGAGAGGAATTTCATTCCAAAGTAAAAATCTTTTAAAACATTTCAAATCTTTTGAAAATCAATTAATAATCAAATATCTCATAAAATCATTTATTTCATAAATATTGCATAAAAAATCTTTTAGGAAATCTCTCGAAGATCGACTCTTAAATCAAATAAAATATACAATTCTGATGGCAATCTTTACAACAAAGGAAATTCCTAGGGAAGGTCAAGTGACCTTCCTAGCCTAGGGTCTCTAACTAGCCCTAAAATTAATCTAGAAACCCTAAAATCCTAATGCAATGCATGCTGAAATTTAAACAAATAAACAAGTAATCAATTTTAAAGATGCATGAAAATGCTCCTAAATGCACACTAATTGATCTATGTGAACCTAAGCATATTTCTAAGTTGGATTTGGCCTTAAAATAATTTTTAGAATAATTTAAAGGCATAAACAAACCCGGACAGATTTGAATACGAACTTTAAACCACTCTAAAAATTATGAAAATAAATAATAAAAATGTGAAAATGTCCTAGCATGCTTTCTACATGAATATACTATGAAACTACTAATAAAATCATGCAAAATATGGCTTAAAAATGTTAATTAAGCCACTTTAAAGTATGTATTCAAATCTGGACAGATTTGAATACATATTTTAAGTAGCTTAAAAATCATCTTTAATCCATAATAAAATCAAATAAACACCCTAGCATACAATCTAACATGCTCGACTAATTTATCATGCAAAAACATATCAAAAAACTATACAAAACCATGCTTAAACAATTAATCCAAACACAAGGGGAGGATCTTACCTTTGCACGCTCCCTCGTACACGATTTATATATGCAATCCATCAAATCCATATCAAGTGTTCAAATAATCATAAAAAGCACAATCAAAAGACTCAAGACTCTTTACATGTCAAAATACTCATCAACGTACTCATATTACCATTAAAATCACCAATCAATTATCATGGGATTCGAATAATAACATGAATATATTAACATTTATTCTAAACATGCTCACATACATAAAATAATAACAACGGACTCATCCTAAACATAAACCATAACAAAAACTAACCCTAACATGCATACACTCATAAAATCACAAGAAACTAACCCTAACATGCATATACACATGAAATCACAAGAAACTAACCCTAACATGCATACTCACATGAAATAACAACAAAACTTCATTAACCCTAAACATGCATTCTAACATAAAATCTCGATAAAGTTAACTAACCCTAAACATATATGCTAACATAAAATCATAACAAAAAAACCTAAACCTAATCATGCATGCTCACATAAAATAATAATAAAAGACAACCCTAATATGCATACTCACATAGAATAATAATAAAACTACTTAACCCTAGGCATGCATCCTAACATAAAATCATAATATAAACTAATGAACCCTAAACATGCATACTAACAAAGCTAAACCTAATCATGCATGCTCACACAAAATCAAAACAAGGCTAACCCTATCATGCATACTAACATAAATAAAAGAAAGAAATAAACCTATTCAAACATGCATAGGGAAAACTCCTACAAAGTAAAACGAAAACCCATCAAGAAAATAAGACCATGGTTGAGTGTTTACCCTTCGATTCCCTTCTTGGCTAACCTCCTCCAAGCCCTTAGCCTTTTCTTCTTACTCCTTCAATGGTGTAAGAGTGAAGAGCCTCCAAAAAGCTGTAGCCTCCTCTCTCAAAAACCCTAAAATTCTTCCCCTCCTCTCTTGAACCTCTATAGTGCAATATATATAGAGTTAGGGTTCAAAGCCCTTGAATGACTGAGATTAATCTCTTTAAAAAACGATCCTAAGGCTTAGGATGAGTCTTTCTAGGGTTTGAAGGCTGAAACCCTTCGCATTTAAGCCAAAAAATCAAATCAAATCGGCCAAAATAAGTCAAATTCTCAAAAATGGCAAAATTGGCTCGAGTAAGCTGGTGGTCGTCCTAGGCATGGACGGTTGGCCGTCCTAGCTGGACGGTTGGCCGTCCTAGCTAGGACGGTCACCATGCTGATTTTCCAAAAATTGTTCCCTAATTCTAGGGTTTTCGAATTTTGGCTATATTTTGGTCAAATTTGATCCAAATCCGATGGTTCAGGGCTCAAAACGACCGTGCTTTGATCCTCTACATTTTTAGAATGTTTTTTGGGTTAAAATCAATTGACCATGGTCAAGGGTTTTAGCAAAAAGCTAGCCAATTGACCCGGTTGTGCCAAAATTGGTCATATGACCATTCTCTGTTTTGTAAAATTGATCAATTAGGCTTGCACCACTTCTAAAAACATGGTTTCAACATGAAATTGGTACTTAACAACATGTTTTGAAAATCTTTTGTTTTGGTGAAAACGACCAATTCACGGTCAATTTGATCGAAACCCTAATTCGGCTCATCCTTACCCGTGGGATCGATTTTGGGAGAATCCATCCTAACCATTCAAAAGCTCAATTGACATACCAAATTCACTCCCCACATCCACATAAACCTCATGAAACAATCCGTTTCGAATTCGGAGGTCATTCGGAAATTATACGAGAAAAAGGACGAAAATGCCCTTCAAGTCGCAAAAACCCTAATTACCTATCGAGCTCTCATCAGAATGCCATGAAAATTTACAGGGATGTTCTAAAACACCTCAAAAGTCAAATGCAATACAAATGGGTTGATTCTAATCCAAATGTACACATGAAATAATGAATTGTCATTTTCCTCAGAAAATGGCAATTTGGTCAATTTGGTCTTTACAAGACCAATTCCTCACCCAATGATCAGCTATTCTAGTTGATCATTTGCATGGACATATAGTAGAAATAAATGGTAAAAATGGGGTGTCCACAGAAGCCCCTCGTTGGTGTTTCATGGCTTCGCCATGTAATACCAACGAAACAAAATGGCATCCCATTTTTGCCGCAACAAAAGAGGGATGATTCAACCATCATCTCACAAACATTGAGATTTATTTTCTGAACAAATCCAGAATGAAAATAATTCTTGGAAGTCACACTTCCAATTATTTCAAAATCAATCACATCAACAAACCACAAAACAAACATTTATGTGATATCTCACTCACACAAGCATACACAAATCATTATTTTATGTGATACTTCTCTCACATAAACACATACAAGCTATCATTTTATGTGATACTTCTCTCACATAAAATAGTTCAGACTCATTATTCTTATGGTACATCTCCCATAAGAAATATTATTTATATAGTACTTCTCCTATATAAACATTTTCGAACCATTATTTTATGCTTCACATAAAACAATTCAAACTCATTATTCCTATGGTACATCTCCCATATGAACATATTATCAATTATATGGTACTTCTCCCATATAAAGCATTATTTTATGTTTCACATAAAATAACCTCAAATCATTCAAAATGTCATTTCATGCTTCACATAAAATAACTCAAGTTCATCGTTCACATGGTACATATCCCATGTGAACCTATCATCAATTATATGGTACTTCTCCCATATAACCCATTATTTTATGTCTCACATAAAATAATCTCACATCACTATTTCATGTCTCACATGAAATATTTCAAACACATTATTTTATGTTTCACATAAAACAAATCAAACCCATCACTTTATATGGTACATCTCCCATATAAGCCTCTAAAATCAACTCTTTACATGGTACATCTCCCATATAAAGATCATTATTTTATATTTCATATAAAATAATCTCACATCACTATTATAAAACAATTCAAATTCATTGTTCATATGGTACGTCTCCCATATGAACAAATTATCAATTATATGGTACATCTCCCATATAAATCATTATTTTATGTCTCACATGAAATAATCACACCCCATCATTTTATGTTTCACATAAAATAATTACAAGCAAATCAAAGTGTTATTTCATGCTTCACATAAAATAACTCAAATTCATAGTTTACATGGTACATCTCCCATGTGAACATATCATCAATTATATGGTACATCTCCCATATAAAGCATTATTTTATGTCTCACATAAAATAATTACACCTCATCATTTTATGCCTCACATAAAATAATCACATAAGACAAATCAAATAGTTATTTTATGTCTCACATAAAATAACTTCAAACTCATTGTTCATATGGTACATCTCCCACATGAACACAGCCTCAATTATATGGTACTTCTCCCATATAATGTTTTCAAAATCATCATTCAAAAATCATCATTCAAATTCAAAATCAACATTCAAAATCATCATTTAGTGGTAATTTCCATGCAAAACATGAACTAATTTTGGAAGAAATTGACCGAAAAAACAAAAAATTGGGAAAATCAACTTGGGGCACACTGGTGGCCGTCCTAGCCTGGACGGCTGGCCGTCCTAGGCTGGACGGTTGGCCGTCCTAGCTAGGACGGTCACCATGTGTGACCCGAAAATTTTTTTGCCTTTTAAAACCCCTCATTCTCACATGCACTCTTGTGCTTACTCTAAACCACTTCCAAGCTTGGTTTTGCTCCAAAACCCTAGCTTTTGATCTTCAATCCATACATACTCAATCAAGTCTTTGGTTTGCACTCTTGCCAACACAAAATCATCTTCATTCTCTCAAGTTCTTCAATTTGTTCTCATTTGGTGTGAACCTCTCTATTTCCCACATACTCCATTCTTTTCAAAAGATGGATCAATTACCTCCACCTTACTTAAAATATCCGTTCTTGGAAGTCAAGGCTAGATACAAGGCACCCTCATATGGAGACTCTCATCCACCATCTCTACTCTTGGAGCCTAGAACACATCTTTCGTATATTCACTCCAAAGACAATGTAAGTTAAATTTCCTTAATAACTCTTGATTCATATGCAATTGATTGAATTAAAATGCTTGTTTGCATGTTGATTGTTGATTTTCATATCATTGTAACCTTTGGGAAAAGCATGGGAGCCCCACGCTTCACAAGCTTGTGAATGGTGCACACCAAGTGTTTGATGAAATGTCTCAATGAAGTAAGCTTTGATTTTTCAAACCAAACATATCCTAATCATGTTTCAATGATTTTTGTAGGATTTTAGAAAATATTTGCCATGATCAATCTCCTTTGAAAACATCATTTTGAAAATATGCATTTCACATGTTTGATAAAATGCCTCAATGACACCATCATCCATTTTCTTCTTTACAAGCCATTTCATGTCATGTAAAGTATCTCAAAAATTTTCTATGATGTTTAATTTGATTAAAACACCATCAATTTTGAATTTGAAACCTTTTTGGATTTTGGTGACACCACCCATGCCTTTGATAATAAATTGTGTCACACAATATGCATACATCTCTTTTTTTTTGTAAAAATCTTTTGAAAATGTGTTGATCATTTTGGCTCATTCAAAGCATAAATTTTACTTCATTTCATGATATGTAAATCAATAGTCATACTTGCATTGCATTTGAATCAAAATTCCTTTAGAAATAACAATATTTGCTTTGATGTGAATATAATCTCAAATGTGTTTATGCAGCCCAATTTCGAAATCCGCACCAGATACTCCTTGGGTAAACTCATCAAATGGTGGGAATTAATGGAAACACGCCAACCCCAAGCTAAGGCCATTGTTGAGCAAGCGGGCTTTAAGTTCTTCTTGGATTCTCTCTGGCTTGACAACATGGATCGAATGGCCATGATTGCTCTCTCTGAACTCTGGTGGGACACCACCAACACCTTCCACTTCGGGTTTGGGGAAATGACTATGACCCCATTTGACTTTACTATGATTACAGGACTTCATATTGGGGGCCAACCACTCGCCTTTTATGACGAAGCTCACACTGATGAAGAATACCTGTACAACCTTTTGGGCGTTGAAAATGTTCCTCTGACAAAAAGAGGAGTCAAGCGCTCTTGGCTCTATAATCACTTTAGCATTCAGAGTGAAGAGGAGGGAGGGGAACCCGAGGATATTGCCCGTGCATTCATTTTGTATCTGCTCTCATGCACTCTCTTTGCAGGTACACAGGACATAGCCCCTCTAGGCTTTTTGAAGAGTTTGGAGATTACGGATAATATTCATCTGTATGACTGGGGCGGAGCTGCATTAGCGACTATGTATCGCTCCATGTGTGACAAATCGCGAGATGCTGCTCAAGACTTTGGCGGCTTGGCTTTCATATGGCAGGTACTGTTTTCACCCAATTGTCTTTCAATAGAATCTTTCCATATTTTCATCAATTCCCTGATCTTTCTTTCATGCAGGTATGGGCATTCATCTATTTGGGTCTTGGTTGTCCTCTCTTGAAAGAGGGGGTTAACCATTGGCCATTTTTAGCCCGCTTCGATCCATGTCACAGGAAGCACTCCAACCTCCATAGGTATGATTATGTTGCTGCCAAGGCTATCCTTGCTGGTCTTACTGCAGAACAGGTAAAATCCCAAACCACTGTCTTTCTCTTAAATCTTCTGAATTCAACTCTCATACTCTTCATAATCTTCAGGTGAACTGGGATCCATGGGGTACTTGGAGGACTACTTTGGCTCCCCCTCATATGCATAGTGTACTCCTAGCACATAGGCGAATTTTGTTTGAGGGGCCTGCTGGCAGGTACTGGTATTTGGGTGAAAGGGTCTGTCGCCAAGTCTATGGAGACATGGATGCAGCTAGAGTGCCTTTTCTGCCTCCTGCAAATATGCGCCATACTGATAAACTGAAGGGCGAGGCCCTGTTAGAGTCTAAGAGAGGAGTGGATCTTTCTGCTTTCCTTTTCTCTGATGCGAGCTACGAGGTTTTCTGTCAACAATTCTTGATGCGCCCCTTGGCAACTGGAGAACCTCCTCAAAGGGTATGTAAATATAACACTTTCTTTCATCCCTGTAAATGCAATCACAAAACTTCATCTTTATGTTCACAGAGTCGCCGTTCCCGGGGTCAAAGCTCTAGAGCTGCTGCTAGTGATGATGATCAAGACACGAATAGGCCTCCTGCCTTACAGCCTGCAGACTGGAACATTGAGCTAATAGTTGAAGACAATTTCGTGACTTCTACTATTTCACGACCTTCAGTCGATGAGGGATATCACATAGATCCTTCTTACGAACAGGTGAACCTTCCACTGAATCAAACAACTGCACATGCATTTCCACTGATACACTGACATTATTCATTTCTGACAGGTCCCTCGAGAGTATTGCCAGGATTACATCGATCTTACTACTGCCATGAGGCGTGACCTTCGAAGGATGAGCTTGAGGACTTCCGCTCTCACTCGTCAACAGGTAACTTCAAATCACTTTCTCAAATTCAGCTTCCTTCCCTTTTCACAAACTAATCAAACTGTGAACACCGTTTCAGGCACCTGACCCACCACGTCATTCTTCAGCTGGCGAGAGATCTAGCAGAGGGATAAGGAGGAACTCTCGAAGACGTTGATCAATTCTCTATGAGACACGGGGTTTCTTTTTGAAAATCATATGTAACTTGTAAATATTTGTACTAAAACAGGTTTTCTCACTTTTATGGTGTATGTACATGACTAGAACTGTTCTGGCCATTATCTGCTCCGTTCTCTAGGTTATTTTGTGGTGATTTTGGTAGGATTGAAGTGTACTTCTTTCTATTAGGCAACCCGATTGCTTCGCCAAATGGGGACCAAACAGACAATTCCATCTCTCTCAGAGCATACTTATACTTCCAAGGCGATCTCTCCATCATTGGTGAAGGTTTTGATGTCAAGATGGCCATCTGTATTGCGCACAACTCACATTGATTTCTCTCATGGGCCTTTTGAACTGGATGAGGCTTATAGGCAATGGTTATCTCAGAATATGGGTACTCGGGGACAAGAAATGAAGGCTAGGATCTCATGACTTATCGAAAGTCTTTCATATGAAGAGCGAGGGGACACTTCGTCACTTCCACCTAACGCTTTACAAGTAGTACTTTACAAGAGAAGAAGAAATGATGACTCTGAAGAAATTTCCAGGAAGGAACAAAGGGATTGACAGAACTTTTGAAACATATTTCCCATGCTTTGTATTATTTAGAATGAATGGAATTAGAATCATATGGCATGCAATAGACTTTTGAAAGGTTTCTCTTCATTTCATGAATAAAAGAATTCTATCTTTTTAGTTTTGAATAAATCACTTCAAACAATTACAATTGAAAACAAACACAGGGTTGTTTTGCCTTAAAGAATTGGACCGCACCCAAGGTAACTTTATGGGCTGCCTACATATCTCCATCCTTTGAATATTTCTTTTCTTCATAAAACTTTCAACTTTCTTGTTTTGAATACTTGGAGAATCAGGTCCTTGTAGTTCATGGGATCAATTGAAAATCATTTTCTTTCTTTTTTTTTTTTTTCTTGAATGCTCTACTTTTTGCCTAAGCAGCCTTTGCAGGTTTTCTACCTAGCGAGCTCTTGCCCTAATTTTTGCCTAAGCAGCCTTTTCAGGTTTTCTACTTAGCGGGCTTCTTTTTTTTATTTTTATTTATACATGATACTTTTTCAATTGATCCAAATTGGTAGGTTGAGAGAATTCGATCCCATCTATGTCCATAAGACGCACGGCTCCGCCTGATAGTATCTCTTTGATGATGTAGGGTCCCACCCAACTTGGCTTGAACTTCCCTCTTGGATCATGAATTGGCATTCTGATTTCTTTGAGTACCAAACCCCCTTTCTTTAAGCCCCTGTTTTTAACTCTCTTGTTGAATGCTCGAGCTATCCTTCTCTGATAACCTTGAACATGGTACAGGGCCCTCAATCTCTTCTCGTCAATTAAGGACAGCTGTTCATATCTATCCCTTATCCAATCGACTTCTGCTAGTTGGCTTTCCATAACTACCCTTAGTGAAGGTATCTCTAACTCAATTGGTAACACTGCTTCCATACCATACACTAACGAGTAAGGCGTAGCCCCAGTTGACGCTCTAATGGATGTGCGATAGCCCCACAATGCCAGAGGCAACTTCTCATGCCAATCATTGTATGTATCAGTGGTCTTCTTCAAAATGGTCTTCAAATTCTTGTTAGCTGCTTCTACTGCTCCATTAGTCTGCGGACGGTAAGGAGAGGAATGGTGATGTACTATACCATATTTCTTAAGAAGCTCTTCAGTCTCTTTTTTGAAATGTTGCCCATTGTCTGAAATAAACTCACGTGGCACTCCATATCGGTAGATGATGTTGCACTGCATGAACTTGGCAACCTGCTTAGCATTCAAAGTTTTGTACGACGCTGCTTCTACCCATTTGGTAAAGTAATCTATGGCCACCAATATATACTCGTGCCCATTCGAGGCCGCAGGAGTGATCTTGCCAATGATATCAATGCCCCATGTTGCAAATGGCCATGGTGATGACATGGTAGTGAGTGGCATGGATGGCTGATGCTTACCACTTGCAAACACTTGGCACTTATGGCATTTCTTAACATGTTTAGCACAATCACTTTCTAAGGTCAACCAATAGTAACCCAGTCTCAGAATCTTCTTTGCGAGCATATATCCATTCATATGTGGAGCCCCAGCCCCTTCATGTATTTCCTGAATGATCCGTTCTGCTTCATCTTCTGTTACACACAAGAGATGGACACCGTCATAAGATCTTTTATACAATTTCCCACTACACAGAATGAACTGGCTAGCTAACCTTCTCAAAGCTCTTCGGTCAACATAAGATGCTTCTGGCGGATACTCCCCTTTTTCTAAGTATTGCTGAATATCATGATACCATGGCTTCCCGTCATTTGGTTCTCCTTCCTTTAGGGCACAACAGTAGATGGGTTCTTCTCTAGATTCAATGATCATTGGTGCTACTCCCCCTTCTATTGGGATCTCTGCCATGGATGCTAGAGTGGCTAAGGCATCCGCAAACTTGTTCTTTTGCCTAGACAGGTAAAAGAATTTTATTTGACGGAATTCTTTCACCAATGTCTCTAGATAATCGTGATATGGCAGTAGCTTTTCATCCTTAGTCTTCCATTCTCCTCTAGTCTGGCATATGATAAGGGCTGAATCCCCATACACTTCGAGCTCTTCTACTCCCAAGGCCAATGCTGATTCCAAGGCTAAAATGCAAGCCTCATACTCAGCTATGTTATTGGTTGCCTTAAAGTTCAGTTTCACTGCCACAGGTATCATCACATCTTCAGGTGTCTCTAGACAAACTCCTATGCCACATCCTTTCCTGTTCAATGCTCCGTCAAAGTGTGCTTTCCATATCTTCTTCTCAACCACAAGGATCTCCTCATCTGGGAACTGGTAATTGCCATTGTCTGATTGTGAAGTAGCACATTCTGCCAAGTGTTCTGCTATAGCTCTTCCTTTCACTGATTTCTGCAGTACATACTGAATGTCGAATTCTGATAATAACAACAACCACCGCGCTGTTTTATAGGACAAAGCAGGTTTCTCAAGCAGATACTTCAATGGGTCCATTCGACTGATCAAGAGTATTTGGAAAGACATCATGTAATGGCGAAGCTTTTGAGTTGCCCACACCAATGCCACGCATGTCTTTTCCAGAGCACTATAGTTCACTTCATAATCCGTTATCTTCTTGCTGAGGTAGTAAATGGCATTCTCTTTCAAGGATTCTTCAAGATATTGAGCTAACATAGCTCCCATCGCGGTTTCGGTGACAGTTAAGTAGAGTAATAACGGTTCACCTTGTCGCGGGGGAACCAGGATTGGTGGGTTGCTCAAATACCTTCTGATGGTATCAAATGCCTCTTGACATTCCTCATTCCACTTAGTCGGTACATCCTTCTTTAGCAGCTTGAAAATCGGCTCGCAGATAGTTGTCAACTGAGCTATAAAACGGCTGATAAACTGAATTCTTCCCAAAAATCCCCGGATTTCCTTTTCTGTCTTTGGTGGTTGCATCTCCATGATGGCTTTGATTTTCCCCGGATCTACTTCTATCCCTCTCTGTGTGATCATAAAACCGAGCAGCTTCCCAGCAGTCACTCCAAATGCACATTTCTGAGGGTTCAGACGCAGCTTGTACTTGATAATTCTTTCAAAGAACTTCTTCAGAGCAGCTAAATGTCCTTCCCTATCCACAGACTTCACAATCATATCATCTATGTACACTTCCACCTCCTTGTGAATCAAATCATGCAGCAGTGTGGTAGCCATCCTTTGGTATGTCGTGCTAGCATTCTTAAGGCCGAATGGCATAACCCGATAACAAAATGTCCCCCATTGTGTAATGAAAGCTGTCTTTTCCGTATCTTGGGAAGCCATTTTGATCTGGTTGTAACCCGAAAAGCCATCCATAAAAGACAAGAGTGCATGGCCAGCAGTGTTGTCGACCAATACATCTATATGAGGCAGAGGGAAATCATCCTTAGGACACGCCTTATTGAGATCTCTGAAATCAACACACATTCGTACTTTACCGTCCTTCTTAGGCACTGGAACGATGTTGGCTAACCATTCTGGGTACTCCACTACTTGCAGAAATCCAGCATTCATCTGCTTGACCACCTCATCCTTAATCTTCAAGGCCCATTCTGGCTTCATTCTCCGCAGCTTCTGCTTGACTAGCTTCATGTTCGGATCAGTGGGGATGAAGTGTTGCACAATGTCGGGATCTATGCCTGGCATATCTTGGTACGACCATGCGAAGGCTTCAATATTCTCTCTCAAAACCTCTACCAATGATTCTCTCTCTTGTGGCGACAGTGTTGATCCAATTTTAATTATTTTAGGTGATTCATCCGTCCCTAAATTGATTGAAATTAATTCATCCATGTTAGGTTGAGCGTGCCCCTTTCCATATTGCTCGTCGAGCTCAGGAGGAACATCCTCTCGTGGGTCTATGTTCATGCCATACAAATCCAGAGATGATAAAAAAGAGACACTGCAAGAGAGATAAGAAGAGAATGAATACTTCTTTTATTAATTTGAAGGTTGAATAACTGAACACAGAAGGTGAAACAAACTGACACTCATACCTCTTCAAATGAGGTTGAGGTTTTTATTGGAAACAAGGAAATCCTACACTACTACAAAGAAAGCAGGGAAATCCTATTCTACTGAAGACACCTACAAGTTATCATCAGATGGAAGTGACTCGATCTCCTCACAATCATGGATGAAAGGACAATCTTCAAAGCCCCAGTTTGATAAGGGTGGAATTGTAGGTTCAATTGGGTAGATCGCCCCGACTTCATAAGTATGTAATTCGAGACACAGAACCGCCTGCTCGAACATATCTGTCATGGCACCAGCATCAAGGTCTTCAACCCAATCCCTTTCTTTCTTACCAGTCTCACTAGTAACAGCACCATCGATCCCTGAAGCAATAGGAGAACACCATTCATCACTGAAGAAAATTTCAAACCCAGGTACACTGATCTTCTGATCCTCAAGGTAGCACGGTTCAGGGAAACCACAATATGGAAAATCATCACCTTCCTTGACGAAAGCCCCATTCAAAGTTGGTCTGTATGGCTCAAGGGTTGAGTTAAGGGTTCGTCCTTTCGCCCTCGCGGAGTCTTTTTGTTTCTTCTTCTGAGCCATTATCTTCTTATCTTCATTAGTAGGTTTGTAGCCTAACCCATAAGGATGGATAGCAGACGGGTACTTCAAAACTTCAGCGATGCCTTGCAACCTTCGGCCCAATCCCATTCCAGGGAAGAATCCCATTCCTTTCATGATCTGTCCTACATGCAGATTCCCATGAGGATTATAATCAAGAGGTATCAACTCCCTCTGCTCGGGCTCTCCTTCGATAGCCTGTACATACTCAAACCCTGACAATAACACTTCTGACGGTTCCTGATTTATCTCACAGATTGGCACTCGAACACTTCGATTCATCTCCATATCTCCCTTCAAGGTGACCACTGATCCCTGGTGTGGAAACTTGATTTTCTGGTGAAGTGATGACGGTATAGCTCCGGTCGGATGAATCCACGGTCTTCCCAAAAGCAGATTAAAACTGGCTGGCACATCTAGGATCTGAAAATCAATTTTGAATTCAACTGGCCCAATAACAACTGGAAGAGTCACCATTCCCACAACTTCTCTGCGAGTGTTGTCATAAGCCCTGACAGTCTGTCCTGATGGCGAAAACTCAGATGGTTCAATCCCCAATGTAGTAGTAGTACTGAACGGACACACATTCAATGCTGATCCATTGTCAACCAAGACTGAAGGAACTCTCTTTCCCAAAATATCCACAGTGATGTACAAAGCTTGCAGATGATTACTCCCACTCTCGGGTAAGTCAGATTCAGTAAATGAGATGGATGGTCCATGATGAACCGGATTTACCAAACCTACCAAACCCTCAGGGGACGTATCAATAGGAACCTGCACCTGATTCAACAACCGAAGCACTGTCTGTCTATGTTTCTGTGAAGCCATGAGCAATCCCCAAATGGTAATGTTAGCCTGAGTTCTCTTCAACTGTTTCAGTATTTCTTCTTCTTCTATGACATCTGATCGCTGACCCTTCTCTAATTCCCCTAACGGATTACTGGCTTCCAAATGAGCTGGCTTGAAATGGCGTCCACCTCGAGTCAGATGGTCTACTTCCTCATCACTGGCCCACAGATTCTCTATGGTTTCAGGTGTGCTCATGAGATCCTCCCATTCAATCATACCGATCAAATCACTAGCAACAGTGGATGCATAGGCAGAACTAGGCCGTTTGTGGGAATCAACCCATGGGGATCTAGGGTAAGTAGCATGGTAGACAACTTCTCCATCTTCTCCGGTGACCTTAGCAACTGCGGAGGTCCTATTCTCAAACTGTTCCCGCAAGACATCCTGACTCAACTCTTCAGGTGAAGAAGGAATAGCTGGTTCAACTTCTGCAGGCAAATCATCCCACCCCATTGGAATAATAGGTTCATCAGAAATCTTTCTCGATGAATAGAGCACATAATAATCAAATTTGCCGATCGATTCTCCTAACAGTCCGACCTCCGGGTCTCCCGCTAGATATCTCTTCTTCAACTGACGTTGAGAATTCCCACTTCTAGGAGCTTCTTCGAGAACTTCAGGTTGCTCAGGTTCTTCATACTGATACAATTCTCCATCATCAAGTAAATCCTGAATCAGTTTCCCTAAAACTCTGCAATTCTCCGTGTCATGCCCGAAGATGTTGTGGTACTGGCAAAAAGGCTTACGGAAGCGGGGTATGAGTGGGGTAATGAGGCCTTGGGACCGGGCTTGGTAAAAAGCTTCAGTTAAGGTAGTTTTGAGTGGGACATATGGGCGGATTGGGTGACGAATTTTTGGGTCGTCGAGGCCCAGGGCATTGATTTGAGCTGGTGGTGGTACAGCATGGGTTGGAAGAGGGTTACTGGTGACATTTGGTTGACTTGGTGGATTTGGTGGGGCGATGACTTTCTTGTCAATGAGGTCTTGGATTTCATGGCGAAGGCGCATGCATTGGTTGGTGTGATGGCCCTTAGATTGGTGGAACTGACAATACTCATTCTCTTTGAAGTTTCTGGGTAATGGATCTGGAAGAGGTCGGGGTTCCAAAGGGGTAAGGAGACCACGTGCCTTCAATTTCTCAAGGACACGTTCTAGGGACATGTATAGATTGGTGAACTGGCGGGCCGGCTCTCTAGCTTGGAATGGGTGGTTTGATTGGGTAGCTTGAATAGGTTGGGCAATGGCATTGACTTCATGATTGGGTTTGCAGTTGAGAGGTGGTTGGCTGTTTCTAAAGGGTTCTTCGGCCTTGAGAGCCCCACTAACCAGAGCATCTTCAACTTGAGTACCAGCAATAACAAGGGCTTTGAAGTTAGGGAAATACTGCGAGAACAAATACTTGTTGTAGATAGGCAAGAGACTCTTCAGCACCATCTGCACCTGTTCATCATTTGTAGGCCTGTGGGTCATCTGCGAAGCTTTCGCCCTCTATCTAGAAATAAAAGCAGAGAAATTCTCCATCGGTTCCTGCTTAGTAGTCTCAAGATCCCTACGAGTCACATCAATCTCAGTGTTGTACTTGTAATGATTAGTGAACTCATTACAAACATCCTCCCATGTCTTCAACTTAGTCTCATCTAAGGATAAAAACCACTTCGAGGCTGACCCTTTCAGTGATTCATGAAACATCTGAGCCAACAACTCATCATCGGCTCCTCGAGGTTGCATCGCCCTCACATACATCTTCAAATGGGTTTTAGGGCAACCCATCCCATCAAACTTCTCTAATTCTGGCATCTTAAAACTGAACTGCATATGGGCCTTGGGGAACAGTGAAAAAGATGTCACATCAACCATGTCATCGGACCAACGCATCCCCTTCAGGGCTTTCTCTAAGGCTTCAACTTTACTCGACAACAGGATCGGACCCTCAGAGAGGAACCTAGATCCACTGGGCTCGCCATCCAGATTGATGGGCTTAGACTTGGCTCCTGCCTGGGCCTTGGCACTGTCATCAACTTGGGTCGGGATAGGTGGATCAGAGGTACTCTTCGGGTTCTCTAAATGGGCCTCCCTAACCTGATCTGTACTAGTCTGTTTATCTTGGGACATTTTCTTTATCTGTTCAGTCTCACGGGCCAGGGCATCAATTCGGTCCATGATAGCATTCAACACTGTAGCAGTGGTACTAGATTCTCCATCAGCCATTGAGGATACACTCGGGGGTTCAACACTAAAAAGACGCCCTCTAGAATCACGACGCCAGGCCAGAATTCTACACCACGAAATAGGCTTTTTTAGAAAAAAGGGACAAGTCCATGATACTCAAAACCTATTGACAGATTGTCAAAGAGGTGCTATCCAAACGGAGAGAAAGAGAAAGGAGAAAACCGTCCTATCATAATTCCAACTCATTTCCCTATCTCACAAGGGCACTTCCTTAGAAATTAGGAAATAAATCAGAATCACCAATAGGGAAATAAAACATGATCAACCAAACAAGGCATAAAGAGCAACACCAAGGACCACTCCTTCATTCTCAGGGCACTTTCCTTTGAATCGAAGGTCTTAGTCAACACAAGCCAAAACAACCTAATCACAGAAAAGGGTATGTACCTTTAGAATATTCTCTTCCGTCCTCAAAATAGTCCTTTCATTCTAAGGACCAAAATCCTTAAAATAAAGGGCCTATATTAAAAATATCAAAGTTTATCCAAGGGTACATATCCCTAAGTTCTAGCATTCACAAACAAGGCTCACATCAAATTGGGACAATTTTGGCAGCATAACGACACAATTATGTGCTAAAAGAAATTTGGCAGCATAACGGCGTAGGTATGTGTCAAGGGAAAATTTCGACAGCATAAAGGTACAGTTAAATACCAAAAGGAATTTCGGCAGCATAACGGTACAATTGTGTGTCGAAATTTCGGCAGCATAACAGGTGTGTGCAAGCACCGTGGGGTAGAGTGTCTTACAGGCTGTCTACATGGACTAATGCAAAGGGTAGGTATAAAGGTTCCTATTGCAGACCAATCCATATACCTAACCACATGTGACACATGGCGTGCCGCGTGGGTCAAACAGTACTGATTGGTCATTGATATACCCCGAAGGGTACTTGACAATAGGTTGATGGCTTCGTCATGATTGCCCTAGTGTCGAGTGGAGACAGGGATCAGGACTAGACCATCGTTTGGCAAGGCAACATCGTCCTATCACACAATGACATGCAGCTAATATAACTAATATGATATGCAGTCATACAAATGCAAGTGGTTGATTTTAATTAATTTAAGAAATTAAATAGCCCAATTAAATTAATTGAAGTTTAGCCCTCGAAATCCCCAGCGGAGTCGCCAGTTCTGTGGACCAGCCTCGTGGACGGGGCTTTGATGGTGTTGTGAGTCCACATCATCACCGGGCGACGTGATTAGGGGGGTTTAGAAATCGAACAAAGGAGCCGCCACCTTATTTTTAAGGAATAAGGAAACCATGAAAAATATTTTATTTTTTAAATCAAAACAAAACAAACTCCATTTTCAATGAAAAGACAGTCTACAAACCAGAGTTGGATCCGGGGGCTAGGTTACGACGTGGGAAGGTTCCAAGCTTTCACTTGTAGGCACCCACCTCGCCCTAATTAAAGGACTTCTAATTTATTTGGGCTATTTAAATTTCTCAATGCAAACAATCCTAAATAATCTAATCAACCAAAAAATAATGATATAAATGCATTATCTATATTAGTTATATTAATAAATAAATAAATAAAAATATATACAAACAAACCCTAAGAACCTAGGACACCCTACGGGCATCCTAGGGCGGACTTGAGCCCTATTAGCGCCTACGTAACTTACTAGTATTACCCAGCAAGTATCAAAGTCCACGTAGTTCGACTACCCTAGGACTCTCCTATTGTAATCGATCACATCATCAAAGGTATTTCAACCTAATTCAAGACTCTAGCTTCGAGAGTTTTTGTTTGTTCAAAATCATTTATTCAAAATCATTTATTTGAAATCATTTCAAATTAAAAGATATTCATAAAATCCAAATATTCCAAAATAATTCTTATCTTTAGAATCAAATTCCAATTGAAAATCTTTTTCAAAGATATTTCAAGAAAACAAATCATATTGAGAGGAATTTCATTCCAAAGTAAAAATCTTTTAAAACATTTCAAATCTTTTGAAAATCAATTAATAATCAAATATCTCATAAAATCAT
>JAESVK010059219.1:0-10193 GCA_017140935.1 Hamamelis virginiana | reverse complement strand
GGTTTTGTGAACATGGATTGTTTTTATAAAACGAAAAAGTTTTGTTTCTCTCTTCCACTGCGAATCCATGTCTGTGGTTTTCACAGAACCTTTCAATAGGTACTATACCTTGTGGTGGATTTACTAAAGTCCAGACTTGGTTGGAATACATATAATCCATTTCGGATTTCATGGCTTCTTGTCATCTTCTAGAATCAATGTCTAACATCGCCTCTTCATAGTTATTAGGATCATCTGGGTGTTCATTATCACCTAAGAACAATTCCTTATCCTCTTCATGAAGATAGCCGTATCTTTGAGGTGGTGCAGATATCCTAGTGGATCTACGAACAGGTTGTGTATCTTCAGGTACTGTCTCAACAGGGACAGGGTCTGTCTCAACAGGGACAGGTGGTGAGTCAGGATATGTTTGTGGCTCGTCAGAAATTTCTAAAATCTCTTCAAGTTCTATCTTTCTACCTTTGCCTTCTTCTTGAATAAACTCTTTTTTAAGAAAAGTGGCAAACTTACTAACAAACACTTTCTGTTCATTAGGTTGATAGAAGTAATATCCCAATGATTCTTTGGGATAACCCACAAACAAACATTTTTCTGATCTTGATTCAAGTTTATCCACATTATGTTTCTTAACATATGCTGGACAACCCCAAACCTTAAGATAATTAAGGCTTGGTTTCTTCCCATGGGCCATATCTCATATGGGGTTTTGGGGACAGACTTGGTAGGAACCCTATTTAATAAATATGCAGCAGTTTCAAGGGCATATCCCCAAAAGGAGATAGGTAAGTCAGTATAACTCATCACGGATCGAACCATATCTAATAAAGTTAGATTCATTCTCTCAGATACACCATTTAACTGTGGTGATCCAAGAACACAGTAGTTAAGTATTCACCTCCCCGATCTGATCGAAGAGCTTTAATACTCTTGTCAGTTTGTTTTTCTACTTCATATCTGAATTCTTTGAACTTTTCAAAAGCTTCAGATTTGTATTTCATTAAGTACGCATATCCTTTACGTGAATGATCAGTAATGAAATAAGAAAAACCTCCTCTAGCTACTTTGCTCAATGGTCCACATACATCACTATGTATTAAACCCAGTATATCTGCAGCCCTTTCACTGTGACCAGTAAAGGGTGACTTGGTCATTTTACCCATGAGACAAGATTTACAAGTTGGATAGGGTACGAATACTAATGAACCCAATTGTTCATCCTTAACCAACTTGTTAATCCTATCTTCACTAATATGACCTAGTCTCAAATGCCACATATATGTTGGAATTTCATCATCTCTAGGTCTCTTAAGATTTCTTACATTCTTATCATTTTGCTCTATGTAATTAACATTACCATTAATATTTACGAAGTAAAGACCGTTTAAATAAATGCCAGTAGCTACTAAATCATTATTTAGAGAAATGGAACAAATGTTTTTCCCAAAAACAATACTATAATTAGTTCTACATAATGCAGAAATAGAAATAATGTTCCTTATTATCTTTGGCATAAATAAACAATTAGATAATTCTAAAATATCTCCGGATGGTAATGTCAAGAAGCAAGTCCCCATAGCTAATGCAGCAACTCTTGCTCCATTTCCCACTCGAAGGGTAACTTCTCCTTTACTCAGCCTTCTACTTTTCTTTAGATCCTGCATGGAGTTACATATATGTGAACTTGCACCAGAATCTAATACCCAAGTAGAAGCAGAACTAACAGATAAATTAGTTTCAATAAATAAAGCATCAACCATACCTTCTGAAGGTTGTTTCTTTGTGGAAATCATGTACTTATTACAGTTCCCTTTCCAATGCCCAGTTTTGCCATAATGGAAACACTTTCCATAAGAATTAGCCTTTTCAGAATTGCCTTTTGTGGATTGATACTTTTCAAATTGAATCTTTTCACTATACAACTCTTGTAGATGAATGAGAATTGATTTAGCACTATCCATAGTGTCATGCTGCTTCTGAAGCTCATTGGTCATTGATGCTAGCATGTAGCATCTAACCTGCATGTCATCCTCCCGCCACTTTCTAAAAGTGTCTCTTTCTTCCTCAGATGCACCATCAGGAAGAAATGCTGGCATAGGTTCATCAAGCACATAGACAATCTTATCGGAATTGAGAACCATTCTCAAATTCCTCAGCCAATCCATAAAATTAGGTCCAGTCAGTCTGTTGCTATCAAGAATTCTAGTTAAGGGATTAAGGTGAGCCATTGGTGATCTACAAATAAAAACAGAAAATCAATTGATTCAAATATATAACCATTATTATTGGGTCTTAAGTATAATGGTACCTCCCACTATTTCCTCAAATCCTATACTCCCTCAGAATAGGATTTGGGAATTCATCTAATAAATTCCTAGTGGGGATTGGAGTCCCATTGTGAATTAATGGTACCTCACATAATAGTTTCTTAGTCCATTAATTCCTAATGAGTAGATGACTCTTCATCTAATGCTTCTCAAGCAAGTCCCAATCATCCTTTTGCCTTTAGTTTTAATAAATCTCACATAATAGTTTCTTGACTTATTCAAACTAATTAAGTCATACCCATCATTCCTTATAAGTATGGTTAAACTAATATTAACCTCACATAATAGTTTCTTGGTCTATATTAGTTTGTCATCTCATAATATCTCATATTTAAATAGGTTAATTAGAATCCAAATGTGTGAATAATCCCCTACATATCTGCAGCCGTCATATCCAAACAAGGAGTTCTAATTAATCTACAATGATGGAAGGCTATGATAGAATATTCTTAATCTTCCTTCATAATAACTTAATATTAATCTTTGAGGGGATTTAAGGTCTGACCATATTAAATTAAACATGCATCACATATATATAACTTGCATCACATACATATAACATGCATCACATACATAAATATGTTATTATTATTTTTAGTCTTATAAATGTAATAGTAGAAGCTCCCACTATCTCTTTTAAAAACATTTAACTTTTAAAGTCATGAGTAGCGAGGAGTCTCATGTATTACATTTAATCCATAGACATGAAATAATAATTAATATAGTGAGCCTTTAACATTCATCACATAAATAGGCTCTTGAATTGATTATGGACTTTATTTAAGGCTATAGGGAGGTAATATGGTGGTCGCAAAATAAATGGAAAAGCCCTAAACATGCATCTATGAAGTCTTCCATAAGCTCCATAGTCCTCCATGCTCCTTTTGTAACTCTCCATGCTCCAAGCCTCCATTCTTGATAATTACATTTAAATAAAAAGAATACATAGAGTGAAGAGGCATGCAAGCCCCATTTAAATTTACAATTACCAAAGAGGAATGCAAGCGCCAATTAAATTACAACCCATCTAAATAAATAAATAACAGCCCCTAAATCACATCCATATGCGGCCAATCACATCCAATTAGTTTGGTCTTAAGTCCATAATCAACCCATTTTAACAATCACATTGATAAACAAACATATTGCAAGAATATAAGGCATAAGTAATGTATATATGGTAATTAATATTAATCAATAAACCTTTAAATATTCATCTCATGAATATTATATTGTTTTAATCACATTAAAACAGTGGCATCATCATTTTAAATCTTATTTAAAATTCAAACAACTTTGAAAAATTAAAATAGAAAACTATTATAGTCAAGAGACTAAAATAGAAACCTAATTTGATTAAATCATCAAAATTAATTTTTAATCATCCCCTACTGTTTTAAACTCTTTAAAACGTGTTTTTATCAATAATAAAATCATGGGAATATCAAAATTAATATTTGACAAAATTGAAATAGGAAACAAGTTCTAAACTTTTGCCTAAAACAATTTATGGGTTACCAAAACTTTGGGTTTTATGAACAGCCCTTAAAGAGGATTTCATGACCACTTTAGGGTTTTAATAAAAACCTTATTAAGTCCCTAAAACAGTGGTAACATGGGGCTAATTAATTCAAAACATTAAGTATTAAAAAGATTACAATTTTTCAATATATTGAAAATTCCAGCACATATGATAATAGGCTAGTCAATCCCAAAAATCTTAGTGTGACCATATATGAACGATTTTTCATGAAAGAACTATTCTAACATGATTAACAATCAATATATTAATGAATTGAAGCATGACGGCTCAAAAAAAATCATTCGAAAATGTTTTTCAATATTTATTTTGAAAACACAGTGTTGCTGGAAAATTCTGGGCAGCAACTTGTATAAACTTTAAAAAATTATTTGAGCCATCAAATCATCTCCAAAAATCATGAAATTAAATATGAAAGATGCTTATACAATGTACTAAACATCTATGGTCATGGATCATCCAAAACCAGCCCTTATTGTTTCAGATTTAACAAAACCTGAAAACCCATTTTCTGCAAAATTCAGTTTTTTGAAAAACTAGTAGTCACCGTTCTCTCTCTTGGGGATTTCGACAACCCCTTTATTTATTTTGATTATCATGTTTCTCAAACATGTTTATTATGATGTTAAATTAAAATAACATGACAATAAAGAACTATAATCAACTCTTGATTAAAATCAAAATAAAACAAGAGAGAAGAGACGAAGAAAACCAAAACCATAGTAGCCTTCAAGATGGCCGTACCAAGGTTAGGGTTTGGGATTATAAATCCCAGCCACTTAGGTTTAAAAAATATTAAATCCACCATAGAATAGCTTATACAATACCAAATCATGACGGGCTCTGATACCACAGAAACAATCCCATGGAAATAAGCGGAATAAAACTATTTCTCCATGGAATATGAACCAAGATTTCATGATCAATTATATAAGCCATATTTAAAACATTAAATAAATGTAAATAACTTACATTGAAAGCCTTAAGAGTAGGATTAATGAATGTAGAGCAGCCCCTAACTTGAGAGCCTCTAAGAATAATCCACACTAGTTGCAAGCTCCAAGAGATGAGAGAGAGAGGGAGAGAGAGAGAGGAGATGGCTAGGGATTTCACAAAACCCCTTTTTGATCTAATCACCCACATGGCCGGCCTCCCCTTTGTGTCTATCTATATGATGAGTGCTAGCTCTCTATTAGATAGATGATTATCTTATTTCAAATTTGAAATAATTCAAATTCAAAATATAAATGCAATGATAGATAATTTGTCATCTTATCTATAATTTGAAACCATTTCAAATTTAAATTTCAACTAACTTGAAATTCAATTAACTATTTGAAATCTTTAATTATCTTGCCATCTCATGACAATTTCAAATTTCAAATTTCAAAATTCAAATTTCAAATTTCAAAAAATTCAAAATTCAAAATTCAAAATTCAAATTTCAAATTTCAAAAAATTCAAAATTCAAATTTCAAATTTCAAAAACTTGAAATTCTAGTTAATTAATATTTGCATATTATTCCCTCTTCTCCTTTAAATGAAGCTACCAACTATATGTGTGTGACTTCTTAGGTTCACAACAACCTAGTAGTAGGAATTAGGATAATAAATTATCTTTCAAATAAAACTACTTTTATTTAAGGTTTAAATTAGAACTCTTCTAATTTCCTTTTGAGAAATCAATTTCTCTTTGGCCTCTACTAGTCCTGAGTGACATCTAGCAATATGTCAAGACATACCCTAGGTTGTGTGAAGGTTAATCATAACACAGTGAACCCTTCAGTTACAATTAAGATACAATTCAATCCTTCCATCAAACAATGCCTTAATTAAATTACTTGGGTATTGGATAATATGTCAAACCTTAATTTAACATTTTGTATGTGATTCTCAAAATATAAATTCAACCTTGGGATACTCAAGAAACAGATTTCTTATTCTCAACTGCTTTGGCCAAAAACTTATATGAATTATATCTTTGAGAATAATACGAGGCATTCCCTCTCTTTACTGAGAGTGATAGATTCCTTGTTGTACACTCATATGTCCCCATGACAGGTATACTAGGGCCAATGAGTACATACACAAATTCCATGGTTAGGATATGTACATTGTACTATCAAACCCTAATATCCCTAACACAGGACATCTATGGTGCCTCAGGTCTAAGGATCACTTGCATCATTGTAACTCTGAGTTGTTGTTTGACATGTAAGTAAAACTCCATTCAACAAACTCAATCAATGATCACATTCAGTGTACTTGTTCTCAAACAAGCACCCACAGGTTTGTCCTAGTGTCATTACACAAATGACTTGAGACTAGTCATTCTTCATATTGAGCAGACATAACCTGTGCTAGTCTATCTGGATTATTAATGCCCAATAAATAATCCTATGACTAGGAATATCTAAGAAAGAAATCTTTAACAATATAAGTTTCCTAATCTCAACTCTTGAGATCTTATATTGACATTCCTTTTAAGGACTTACCATGAATATAATAACAGAAGAATACATGATAATCAAAATCCCATATTATTAATGAATAATAATAATATATGAATCAACTTTATGTCCTAAATTACACCAGTGTGATTGGCTATTGGGGCATATTACTAACAGATTGAACATGAAGTGCGTGGTGCTTGGCAAATATTTTTACTTAAAAAGTGCAGTAAAACTTGATCCCAGAACTTTACTAAAGGTTGTCCAGAACCGGTCACCGGATCTTGGCTTATGGTCAGCCAAGTTATGCACAATGCCTCGCCTTCTTCCACTGAGAATCACTATCCCCGCTTAAGCTTAGGCTTAGGCCGTGCTTGAGAAGTTGACATTTTTTTGCCTAGTAGATATAAGATATTAAAATCAACTAAATTTTCAAAATTTATAAACCTAATCAAATGTTATGAAAATTAATTAATATATAGAAATAAATTATTAAAATTCCATAATGCAAGGCGACTTCAATAGGGGCAATTGCAAACCATATTTCGCAAAAATGACCGTTAGATTCGACAAAATACATCTCATTTTCATTTCGACCAAAATCCACAGTGATCCAAATAGTCGGTTTATGAAAACGATAACAAATTCATATTAACTGGTGATATTTTGAAAAACACATTATGTCACAATTTTTCATATTGACATATGTAAGAATCTGACCGATGGATCTCTATAATTTTTGGTAAACATGCAATTAACCCACCGTTCAACTAATGCAACGGTCAAATTTTCAAAATGTGCTATTAAATTGACCATATTGTAATGCATATATATAGTGAAAATAAAACAATAAATATGATGATTATTTAAAAAAAAAAAAAAACTAATTAAAAGTCTAACCTTTCTCAGCTCTTGACAAGTTGAGAAGACTGTTGTTGAGCAAAGGTGCAATGTGAGTGTGAGATAATGAGTTGGGGTTCTATTTATAGAGAAATTTTTAAAAGAGCCGTTGGAAGGGCAAAATAGGGAAAGGAAATGGGGTTTGAAGGGCAAAATGGAGAATTTTTTTTTAAAACCCTATTTTCCATATATCTCTCTTGGTCCGTCTCATTCTCGAAGTCTCTCTTGCCGACTCGATCTCTCTCGCTCGATCTCCATCTCCGGTTAGGCCTCGCCGTCCGACTATCTCCGGCCAACCGTGAGCATAATCTCTCATCTCTCTTTCATTTTCCTCTTTTTCTCTTTATCTTCTCTCACTGTTTCTCCTCTGATTCTCTCTCTTTTCACCCTCACCATTAACTCCGGCCGACGAAGCTCCATCAACGGATGACAGCACAACACTGGCGAAACTCGATCACTGTGATTTTTCCGAAGTCTGTACGGTAAGCCTCAAACTATTTTTGGGTTTTTTTGTTTATTTATTTATTTATTTTTAATCTTATATATGTTTGTTTGATGATTGTTGCTTGAATTTTGTGAGAAAGTTGTTTGGACTGTTGAATGATGATTTTTTTTTCATTCTGTCCTGTTTGGTTGCTGAGAAAATTTGGTGAGAAAATTTATGTGATGTGATTCCAACAGTCATATATGGCTTTTTGCCACAAATTTGCAGAATCGGTTGGCTTTTACTGACGAACAGTGAGCAGCGAAAAGAGACCATTTTTAGCTCGCCACTGTTCATAGAGCAATTTTTTTTTTTTTCTTTAGCTAGACTGCTGCAGTCGATTTTTAGCAAAAAAATGTGGTTTTTTGCTTTGGCTGTTGGGATAGCTACACTGTTGTGGATGCTCTGAGAGATAGAAAGCTTTTGAAAAGCCACGTTTGTAGAACTTATAAAATACGATCGTGTCAAATACCATTTTTTCTCTAAATGACGTTTTAAAAATTTGATCATAGGACTTCTTCAAGAATGAGGACCATTGTCGTTGAAAAAGAAAAAAAAAATCCCAACATTGTAAATTATATAATTATTCTTGACTTGCTTTTAATTTGTTTCTCCCTCTTCAAGCTGTGAGCAAGCAAGGAATAAAGCGTTACAAAAACTGGTGGAAAGCAGAGATACATGTCTGTATTTTGGTTGAGTGTGTCATATATCATCACCACCTACATGCCAACCTCATCTTCTCCTAATTTCTCCGTAGGTGAATAAAACAATCAAACACATAACGCAGTGGGGAAAGAAATGATCGAAAATTACCAAATAATAAATATTTAAAATATGTTTCTGAAGAACAACATTACAATGAGAAATCTAGCAAGTCTAAATGGACTTGCAGACAAAAGTCTTGATTTTCCTAAAGAGAACTTGTAGAATTGAATACAAGGCTGGAAATGGCCGGTGTGTTTTTTTAATGCAGCTTTAAGTACTCTTGCAAATTCAGTCCATTTATGCGTATGTAAAATGTTAAATTTGAAGCTCCCACTGACAGTTTGTGATGCATGATGAGCTACCAGGGACTATTTTTTCAGTCCATTTATGCGTATGTAAAATGTAAAATGTTAAATTTGAAGCTTCCACTGTCAGTTTGTCTGCAAGTCTAACACACCTAGAGACAAAATCTTTGGAAACAATACGTCACATTTGGGCTGAAAAATATTACTTTTGGTTACAGATCTGATACCCCGATGCAGAACTTAACTTGGCAAGGACCTCATGGTGTTTTAGCACACTGATCCAAAGACAGCATACAGTCATCCGCAAAGAATAAATGTGAAAGAGGACCAGGACATAAGAGTTTAACAGCCTTGCAGAAACGCTTGCCATGAGTCTTGGAAACATCCAAACAGAGGAACAAATATGGCAATAGCAGATCACCCTGCCTCAGTCTGCACCATGGAACAAAAGAGCCACCCTCTTTCCCGTTTAATACCAGAGTATGGCACAGAGGTCATACACTCCCACGATCAGATTCACCCACAGCTTATTGAAATCAACAGTACCCAAGGAAAAATCCGATCGCATCCTATCACAGGCTTTGTATAGATCAATTTTAGTAGCCGCTCTAACAAACTATCCCTTTATATGGGTTACTCTAAGAACCTCATGTTGAAAAATCTAATGCTTTGGACTTCATGATATACATATGAATCTTAAGGGACTTTCGGATAACTTTTCAAAAAAAAAAAAAAAAAACACCCACCAGAAGACTTTATCCAACAATATAGTGTAATAACAAACGATTGCAGCATTCTAAAGCAAACCAGCAGCCTTTAAAGCGTCCTCAAAGGCCTTGTCGTTATTCCAGTTTACCTGCATCCTCATAGATGAGCGCCCCCCCCCACAAAAAAAAAAAAAAGAAAAGGAAAAGGCAATTAGATCAGGTAGGCATCCTTTCTGGTTCTATATTACAGATAGTGATCAAGTAGTTCCCTCGAATTCACAGAGCTAATTTTTAGAACATTTAGATTTAAGCTCTCTTTGATTGCTGAGAAAAAGTAGGGAAAAATAAACAAACCTTAGAAATTGGAACCTTACAACCACCACTCCAACACCAATCAAATATTGGAAGACCTGTTTCCTTTTTCCTACTTTCTCAAGCAGCCAATCAAGATCATTAAGAGCATCTCCAATGGGCTCCCATTTGGGGTTCCCTTCGCCAAATTTGGGAGCCATGGCAAAAATAGGTGCTCCAATGGGGTGCCATCCATGACTCCCAAATTTGATAATGGTATCAATGCCTCCCATGTTTGAAAGAAGAAAAAAAATTGGCATTGACCATCTTCTCCCAAATAGTCCACCCTCCAATTTATAACCCTTTGGAACACAATGGTACCAAATATGGGAGCTCCCCATTAGAGTACAATGGTGCCAAATATGGGAGCAGCTCCCCACTGTAGCACTCTCAAATATAGAAATGGGAGGCCCAAATGGGAGCTCCC
>JAESVK010059216.1:0-11597 GCA_017140935.1 Hamamelis virginiana | reverse complement strand
GTTAGCCTCGAATGCTTTAAAACGAAGCTTGATTGTGGAACAATCACTACCTCCTAGCTCACGGCCACCCAAGTTACCCTCTCTCTCTTTCTAAACTCAAAATGTAAAGAGTGAATGAAAATGGGTTTGTTTGGCTTTAAATAGAATAAGGACATAATGGGTATTTTTGAAAAGTCTTTAAAACAAAATTTGTTTATTTATTTTTTTTTAAATCATTAAAATATTCATATAAAAGGGAAAATAAAACTTGGGTTATTATAGAAATATTGTTTGGTTACCAAGAAAGTTTCGGGGAAAATGAAGGAAAATCTGGAAAAGTTGAAAAACAAAGCATGCTTTTAGGGCATTTTAGGCACAGTTAGAGATAGAATTTGGCTACATTTTTTTCATGAAAGTTTTAGGTTTTCGAATTATTTTTCTAACAAGCCTAACCTTTCCTCATTTGGATGATTGTGCTAAACGTTATGCCCATTTTACTAAAACTAGTTTTATTAGTGAAAAGATTTTCGTCCAAACCCAGTAGGTTACGTTAATTTCTGATTTTGGCATTGAAACAGTTGTAAATGGACTATGTCTATTAGAAGAAAAGTTGTAGATCTTTGAGTCTTCTTTTCATAACACTAAAGCTCATTAAATTCCGATAATTGAGCTAGAATCTACAGCCACAATAGTAAAACTGGTTTTTATGTAGCAAGTTGATATTTTCAGACTTTTCTATTAAACTTTAAATGGTTATATATTTTGCATCTAAACTCTGATTTTGACAAGTTTTATATCTATTAATGCTTAGGAATATGTTTTGAAATATTTGAAGTTTTTGGTTTAGTCATTATGAAGATTTGGATCTTTAGAATTGGGGTTAGACCGCTTAAGGGTCCGTGTTGTTTTATTTTGGGATTTTTAGATCCTTTGTATTTTCATTTTGATTTTCCTTACATAAATTGTTATTTCCATATTTCGAAGGTCTTTGACATGACCATTTGCATTGGATGCATTGAGTATTGCATTTGAAAGGCTTGTGGAGTCACAAAAGGTTTAAAAACATTATTATACTGAGATAGGGAACCTTATGCTTCTTGTTATTTACAATTATGTATACCTGCATTATGTGGTGCACAATTATGCATACAGAAAATATATAGGAATGATGCTTATGATATAAAGGAAAGGTAATGTATGAATTTATATGGAATTGAATATTGGATTGAAATTGATGATTATTTAATACAGATTAATGCTTGATGTATATCTCTGATTTCTGAAAAATTGAGATATGATGAATTACTTATCTTGTGAATGATCATTGCATATCTTGCATAGGTGGAAGCAAAGAGGCTATATCGTGATCATAATAGGCTGGAGAGAGTTGAAAAGGCTATTATTTGATCTTTCTATATCGCTGTTTTGCTCACCTACTGGTTAAAGTAATGTATTTTGCATTGGTGGAAGTAAAGGGGCTATATCGTGATTGTAATAGGCTGGAGATAGTTGAAAAGGCTATTATTTGATCTTTCTATAGCGCTGCTTTACTCACTTACTGGATTTGCGATAATCATATCACTACATTTCATACGTGGCATGAGTAAATCTTAACTTGTTGCTCATAAGTTATGGGACGCCATACGATGTGTAACTCGAATGATTTATATTGTGTAACACCCCACAAGGTAGCCCAGACCCCATGGCAGTGACAATTTTAATAACCAATTTTACTCAAATTGCTAGAAAACGATGTAGTAGAACATCAAATATTTCACTTAGCATACTACGCTAATTAGAGTACGTACATAGTAGCTTTTAGAATTACAAGTCATCGTCTCACAATTCTAACATATCCTCACATACAGTCTGAGGGATACACACACACACACATCTATATATATAGAAACACAACCTAAGGTAATACTTTTGCAATCTGATCCCCAGATTTACCTGTTATCTTTATGGTTTGGGAGGCCCTGCGACTAAAAGGAGAAAATAATAATAGAATGAGCAAACGATAGTTCAGTGAAACACACCCACCAACACAATCATACAATAAATTTTTAACATAATATGGAAGCATCATCTGTTCCCAAAATTCCCTGTAAGTATCTAAAATTTTTATTGATGATAGTTGAGCAGTTACATGAAATGTCCAATTCTCACAATAATTGTTAATGCATATGCTACATTTAATTAAGCATTTATGAGATGCTACATGATATCATACCTGCCCCACAAATTGTCTGCCATCTGCAAAACAAAATATAGTCCAACATGGGAAGATCACTGTAAGAATCTAGAATTTTAAATTGCTAATTATGTGTTTAAATGTTAAATTCAAATGATTATATGTTGAATTATTGTGTTTATGTGCTAAATATTAGTTAAAATTGTGATATTTGAAATGATGTGATTGTGTTTCTGAAATGTGTGGGAAGTGTAGATTATTATAGAAGGTTGTTTTTCTGAAAATGTGGGTGTTTAGAAGTAAAAATAACTTGATTTATATAAAAGGTTTTGTGAAATTACGAAAAGGTTTTGAACATTTCAAATAAGGTCATGTGTGTCCCAAACTCTTTTAAATTTAGATAAGTATGCTTTCAGCTTCTAAAACCTTCTACTAGTTTCGTGAAGAGGAGAGAAAGAGAGAATTCAAAGCTGAGAGTGAGGGAGAGAGAACAGCTAGGAGCTATCAAATTCTCGCCGGATTTGCTGTTTGATTTCAGTTTGGAAAGTGATTAAGGTAAGTTTATGTTTATGTGTTAAGTTTTCTTATTGTAATTTTCGGATTTTAAGAGTTTGGGTGCTTGGTTATGAGTTTTGATATTAGGTACTGTGTTTAAATTGTGTTTTTGGATTGGGTTCATGATAAAAATGAGTTTTTGATTGAAGTTTGAAGTTGTTAAAGCTTGTATGGATTGTAATTTTTAGTTTATGGGTTTTTGAATTTGGTTCAAAATGAATATTGAAAATTAATCACTTGTTTTGAGTATTTGTTGCAAGTTTTATGTCTTTGAAGCTTGATTTGATGATTTTGAAGGTTTGGAATTGATGTATAATGATTTGGTAAGTTTTTGAAAAGCTTGATGCTCGTTAATGGCGGTTCTGCAGATGCTTAGTCGACTAATACATGTGCCTAGTCGACTAATGATGTTAAATCGTGTTTCAGGGTTGCTGGTAGTACATTAGTCGACTAATGATCATGTGCCTAGTCGACTAACCGAGCGTTAGTCGACTAATGATAGGTGTCTAGTCGACTAACCGAAAATCAAGCTCTCGGGAATTTTTCACACCTTGCAATTTCAAGTCGACTAACATGATTGACCTAGTCGACTAACAAGTCCTAGTCGACTAACAAACCCTTGTCTAGTCGACTAATGCAGTCCAAGTTTGAATATTTCATATTTTTGCTTAAAATTCTCCATTTGATATTCTTGTTGAGTAATCTTTATATGCATAGAAGATTGTGAGACTTAATTGGTGCATAGTTAAAGGTTTAATGTTATTAGTTTTTATAAAGTGAGTTATTAATTTTTAATTATGCATAATTGATGTTGTTCATTATTAATGCCTCTTATTTGTGTTGATAGGTGACTCTCAGAGCTAGTCTCGTCTCCAATAAATTATATTTAGTTCAGCAATACAGGTAGGGAAATTTATGATTCTTGTCATAAACGATTATGTCTGTATGCTTGTGATAAGATGAAATTGAATTGAAAGGCTTATGTATTATGATCTCAATATTGGATGAAGTTTATTGTTATGAAAAGCATTGCATTATTGATTAAAGTTTTGCAATCATGATAGAACCTGGGCTTTGGGGCAGTACTGGCTTTTGAATTATGGAAAATGGAGAAATAAGTCGAAAAGTGATGAAATGTGATCAAAGGATTGATATGTGATTTGTCAAAGGATTGTTATATGAATTGTTTCAAGGATTGTTTGAAAAGCAGTACTTGCCTAGGTGGAAGCGAAAGGGGCTATATCGTGGTCGTCTAGGCTGAAGAGATGTTGTAAGGCCTAAGACTGGATCTTTCTATAGCGCTGCTTTGCTCACCTATTGGTTGTTAAACCACCTCGAGGAACTTAGAATGGACATGAAAGTTATTTTACTTTGCATTGCATTATGTTGTGAATTGAAAGTGGATTATGATTGTGCTAAGTTTATACAGTATGATTGTTTTAATGAGGTTGTACGTTTTCCTACTGAGCTTCGTCTGTTAGCTCACCCCTGCTTAATTGCAATCCCCCAGGTGAACGTGTTGAACCTAGCTGCATGGTGACAGGATATGGAGGCACATGTTAAACATTTTGAGGAATGTCTGTACATTCTAACTACACAACCCTTGTATCTCTTTTACGTTTACACTTGTAAATGTTGTATAGTTAAGTTTTATATTGTTTATCCTATAAGCCAGGGTTGTTGGCTTATTTTGTTTTCTTTTTAATCGTTAAGGGCATTTGAATGACATGGCATATGCACACCTTTGTGGATTTCTTTTGAGTTTATTTATATAATTCAAATTGTTTCATCTCATTCTTGGTCTATTCCGATATAATGCATAATATAGTCATAGAACAGGTTTGGGACGTCACAATCACACTGGTAAGGCTCTCAAGCCTAGAGTGATACTGTACTACTAGCAATAACTGGATGATGTCATCGTCCACATAACTCCATCATCCTACGACCTCAGCACATACCCCCCTCATAGGGCATGTGATAATTATTACCCACTTCAAGCCCAATGCCATGAGCAAATAATACATTAGTGCACTAACTGGGAGACACAGCTTCGGTCGTATCCACAACTCCTCATATTACAGTGACATTTGTAATAAATCATGCATATGTACAAATAATCATTATTATTATCACAGAAATACCAACATTTATTATGCATTTCTAAACCAATTCACAACAAGAAATTCCATACGAGGAATTTAGTGTCATCCCTCACACACATGTCCAGGTATCAATACTGCGTTTTATCTCATCATCAGTTTTTATTTTCGGATCATCCTCTTATTCTTAATTACCAATACTGTCTATTACCAGTAGAATTCCTTTAACAATCAAACTAATACAAAAATAAATAAATAAAAATAAATTACATAATTTAATACACTAACATGTCATTCTTAAGTTAATTTCACTCTCATATCTTATAATTGGCATAATTTAAAATAGTTAAATTCCTACATGAATAAAATTTTCAATCACAAGGGAGTTTCTATTTTCTTTATGCATACCCATGCTAAAAAAATATAAGTTATTCTATAATCTTTGATTTTGATATACTAATGTGCATACTAAGGAAAATAGATAAAGAAAAGAAATTTGTAATTATATGATGTAACCATGTAAAGAATAATTTTTTTTTTACAATTTCATAACAATGAAAATGTAACACTTTGTATACTAAATAAAATTGACTCGACCATTTAGCAAATAATTACTAAGGAATCTATATAATATTTGTGTTGATGTTAAAAAAAAAAAAAAAAAATTTAAGGGTGTGATATTTTGGCCCAATCTAAGCCCAAGTGCTCATCCTAAATAAGGCTAAATCAATCCATCCAATAAGATGGCCCAAATATATATATATATATATATATATATATATATATAGAATCTGTCCAAATCTGTCCAGAATTTAGTTCCATATTCAGCCCACAATTCACTTAGACTTAGCCCAAACTCAACCCACAATTCAGTCCACAATTAAACCCAAAATTAGTCCACAATTCCTTTACAATTCAAACCCAAAATCTGTCTACAAGTTTACGTAGAACTAGCCCAAAAATCAACCCACAAATCACTCACATCCAACCCATGTGTATACTAATGCACCATATAAATTCCCCTCCTTTTTTAAAGTGAGTAGCGGTCCACATGCCATGTCTTCTCTTTCTCTCACTATATATATATATATATACTTCATCCCCTACCTTACCTCACGTACAGAGAGTAAGACTCCCATGGTATGGACTTTCTTTCCCCTCCCGTCTTCTAAATTTTCCCACCATTTCTCTCATTTTTAAATTTATGAATTCCTAACAGTGAGGGCTACACCATATTCAAAAATTTAAGCTTATCATGTCCAAAACAACATAATAAATTTTTGATAGAAATAAAAAAATTAAAAAATTAAAAAAAAAAACTATTTAACCGTTAAGAATTTATAATACTGCATATAGATTTGGCATACAACTCCTCCATCCTATATAGTTTCTAGCAAAAATCTGTAAAGAACCAATTGTTGCCAAGTTTTATCATCTAAAAATTGATCCGCCATTAACGACCCTTTCCAAGCTCTTCACATAATATTTATGCTAACAAAAATTCCAGTATTGTCTTTTAGATATATTTAACTTTTATCTACACTTGTACCATTCCAGAAATGCATCCATAAAAATACTAAAATTTCTTGTAGGAGAGAGAGAGTGGAAGAGTCTCACCAAATGTTCACGTGCTCTCCTTTATGTGGCCTGCAGGAACTCTGTGTTTACTTTCCTATTTTTTCTTTTTTTTTTGTTTTTACTGATCACAACACTTTTGTAAAAGGAGTGAGATTAATTTGAGATATATATTGATCTCTTTCTCTCTCTCTCTCTTGCCACGTTAATTCTCCCTCTCTGTTGCTACATGGGCTTCCCAATTTCCTCATGTCACAGTCCCTACAACGTGTAGTAAACTGATCCATAGTAAGATAAAAAAAATCTATGACTAATAGGATAAGATTAGGAACTACTATTTGATTGTGTAACTGGTTTCCGTATGGTAACTATTTAGTTGCCAATTACTGCAGCTCTAGTTTTTAACCCACAAAACATAATAATAATAATAATAATAATAATAATAATAATAATGATGATGATAAAAATTATAATAATAAAAAAAAACATGGGTTTTACATATTGCATTGCACCGATCTTTGAATTGTAAAACTTAACTTGTTATTCGGTGGTATAGGACACTTTGAGTAACTTGATTAAGATTTACTGATTATTGATTGTATATATCATATGTGTGTGATTGTGATCTGTTATTATTTCATGTAATATATGATTGTTTTTAGCAAGAGTGTATGTTTTCCTACTGAGCTTCGATTGCTAGCTCACCCATGCTTAATTGCAACTCTCCAGGTGAACAAATTGAACCATAGATGCATGAAGACAGGAATGAAGGCACTTTATTTAGATTTTAAGGAATGTTTGTTGTTGTCCCAAATATATAACCCTAGAGGGGGGGTGAATAGGGTTTATGGCAAACTTTATCAAATATTACCAAATAAAATTTAGGTTCAATTAAATTCAACACAAGCAAATATATATATGAGCAACTAATTGAAATGAGAGAAGGAGAGAGAAATCAAACACAGTGATTTAACGAGGTTCGGACTCCACCTACTCCTCGCCTTAAGCACTCAGCCCAAGGATTCCCACAACCCACTAAGGATTAATTCCTTCAAGGTGAAGAAACCTTTACACAGCCTTCTTTATCTCATGTGGAAGACTCTCACCTAAGCTCATAAAGAACTTTATCAAGAGCTCACAAAAAACTCCCAATAGTGCTCACAAAGAACACTCACTAGTGCTCACAAAGAACACTTCTTCAAGCCTCACAAAGAGCCAATGCTCACCAAGAGCCAATCCTCACAAAGAACATTCACAAGTGTTCACAAAGAACACTCCCAAGTGCTCACAAAGAACACTTCACTAATGCTCACCAAGAGCAACTCTTCTATGCTCACTAAGAGTACTTCTTCAATCTCACAAGATATACAAGGATTGTTTACAAAGAATAACCCTCAAGAGTAGATGAAATACAAATTTAAGCTCTCACTAATATCTCTCAAATAGATGAACTAGTTGGGCTTCAAGAGAGAATGATGATTTTGACTAATTTACACAAGAATGATGTATACTATGTTGGCTTGAGATTGTGTATGTTCATTAGTTGATTCAAGACTCAAAAAATGAGTATAAATAGGCCCATAAAAGAATATAGCCGTTTAGAGACAAAATAGAGCCATTTGGAGTTGTTAAAAACTAGCCGTTATGAACTGTCAGTTCGCTTAGTCGACTATGCACAAGTATTAGTCGACTAGAAGGTTTAAAATACATTTGAAAAAGTTTCCGGAGTCAATTTTTCGACTAGGAGAGGTGTGTTAGTCATCTAGGAAGGTGCTTAGTCGACTAGGACATAGTGTTAGTCGACTCGGAGCTTATTTTTCCAAAACATAGCTACTGCCCTGCGATTAGTCGACTAATACAAGGGTTGGTAGACTAAATCCAAATTTTTACTTGAGCTGAATGTTACATATTCAAAAACTAGACTTCTTAAGCTTTCCGGCCATATAAAAATCATCGAAAATGGAGTCCAGATGAGGGAGATATGACCATTTGAAGTTGGAAGTTTTCGTCAGCAAAAAACAGCATTTCAAAAACAATAAGTGTAAAACATTTTGTCTTTTGAGTCCATATAGCCCACTATGAGTTTGAATCAATTTTTGACCAAAATGTGATTTTCCAAAGTTAAAACCTATGGTCTTTAAGTCATAGTCAATTGAGCCAATTAATTCATCCTAAAGAGAGATTTACACAATAAATTCCTAAGCACTCACACATAAGATAGAACACAAACTCTTCACAAAAGGTTCTTCAAGTCTTGTGCTTGGCTTGTGCTAGGCTTCATGGTCTTTAGTGAATATACAACATATTCACTTGAGCTTAGCTTTAATGATGGTTGAGCCTTCTTCAATTGACAACTTGAATCATGTTCTTATAAGCATATATATACTATAATGAATATATAAAAACTATAGGATAATGTCAATTAACCAACAAGGTTAGTCAAATAATCACTCAATAATATTTAGCAATTAACAAGAATAAATAACAAAGTAATCATATGCATAATTGAATATACATAAAACAATGTTTGTTATCATCAAACATTGAGCACAATTTGCATATAGAATAAATCAATCAATCAATAATGTGGCTCCCCCTAACAATATGCATATAAAGATACTAAAGATTATCATTTAAAGCATATGCATATTTTAGGTAAAACAAATCCATGATGCAAGAATAAGTCCATGATACAAAGATACAAAGATCATCATGAATTTTACCACAATTCATGCTTGCAAATTTACACAAGATGCAAATTAAATAGAATCACAAAACAATGATTGTTATCATCAAAATCAACCAACAAGGGTGGAAGCCATAAGGCTAACATTTGTATATTTATGTTACACATTCCTTTGTACCCTTTTTATTTAATACCTTAAAATATTGTAAGCATTGTACAATTAAGTTTTATTTTGTTTATCCTATTAAGTCAGGGTTGTTGGCTTATTTTGTTTTCTTTTTTCATTACTAAGGTAATTTGTATGGCATGTCATATGCACACCTTTGTAGAATTTCTTTAGAGTTTATTGATATAATTATAATTGTTTCATCTCATTCTTGGTCTATTTCGATATAATGCATAATATCTTTATAGAATAAGATTGGGATGTCACAAAATCGTAGAGTCTTTCATTAGGGGTTTGAATCAGGGAGATAAGCAGACGGTGAAATCTATGTGTGGTGGAGCAATTTTGAGTAAAGGCGAGGATGAGATGTAGGCGTTATTTCAAACTTTGAGTGAGGATTATTTCCACATAGCATCTATATCCATGGATAATAGAAATGATCCCTTGCTTAAGGATCCTCCTAAGAAGGGTGGTATTTATGAGGTAGAGCAGCTAGTGTTAGTGAACAAGCAAGTAGAGGCCTTGTCTCAAAAACTTGATCAGTTAATAGCTTAAGGGCAATCTTCCAAAGCCCAGTTAGGCCAATCAACTCTGTGTGCAGCATTTGCACTGATCCTTCTCATGATACCTTATTCTGTCCCATGGCGGGACAATACCCCGAGTATATCCAAGAGCAGGTTAATACTGCTCAAGGATTTGCTCCACCTAGGAATGATCTATTTTCTAACACCGATTATGGGTGGAAGAATCATCCTAATTTTTAATGGTCAAACCAGCAAAGAGTAGCCAATCATGTTCAACGACCTACCTTTAGTGGCAACTCTAGTGGTGTTCCACCATACATGTGCAAGCCCAGTATCAAAGTCATGGTTCTAATCAAGCGCCTCCACAACCCCAACACCAACCACCACCACCACCCCGAAGAGCTTCGGGTTTTGAGGAGCAAGTCTTAAATGCATTGAAAGGCCTTGAGGCCAACACCCAGCTTTTATATTCCAATTTCCAATCTATAGCAAAGTCAGAGACCCAAATGGGTCAAATGGAGGCGTCCTTAAGTCGTCAAGATGAGGGAAAGTTACCTAGTCAGGCAGTTAGTAACCCAAAGGGAGCCTTTATAGCTTAGGGTTTTACTTTTCAAGACCCTCAATATCATGAGGATGTGAAAGCAGTGACTGTGTTGAAGAGTGGTAGAGTGGTAGATAAAAAAGTTGGGGAGGGTGAGAGTAAGGTAGAAAAGAGTAGTGAGGAGAGTGAGAAGAGAAAAGAGAGTGAAGAAGGGAATAGAAAAGAGGTAGAGAGAGAAATGGAGATGAATGGAGGCTAATCCCCTAAAGTGGTTACCCAAGTGGGAACCTAAAACCCTTTAAATAGGTTTAGCAAATCTAGTATCAAATAAAACCCTAAAATACCCATCAAAAGTCTCTAAAAACCCCAAAAATCTCGATTCCCGACTTCTCTATCGATAGCCAATGAGTGGCTATCGATAGAACTTAATTAATTACATAAAATTGAGGTCATAACCAGTTTTTTATCGATAGCCAACATTTTTTATCGATAGCCAAAGTTCTATCGATAGACAGTCTTCCAAATTGAATTTGACCATGAGAAAGCCATATTCTGAAACTAGAATTCCCAAGCTTTCTAGGCATATAAAGATCATCGAAATCGGAGTCCGGATGAGGGGGATATAACCATTTGAAGTTGGAAGTTTTCGCCGGTGAAAAACTGCACAGCTCCAAAAGTCTCCAAATGCCTTCTAACACTTTTATATAAACTTTGGCACATTAAATCCACCTCGAACCAAGCTCCTAGCATGCATAGCCCTATCACTTGATCTCCAAGAGCTCCAAAATGGAATATTTGGCGGGTTCTCCTACAAAAAGCAAAAAATCAACATTAAAACTAATTTTACATAGGACTAGCAATATTAAATGAATAAGTGCAATAAAAATACTCAATAAGCCAAGTTAATGGTATATGATTGCATAGCAATCACCTAGCTTACCGAAAATTAGCAAAGTTGCAGAGAGAGAGAGAGATAGAGAGAGAAAGGGAGAGAGATGTATACATAGAAAGAAATAAGGACGTATTAGACCCAAATTGTTAAGCGAGAGAGACGAATCAGACCAAATCGAGTTGATGGTAACCGGCCAAATCGATGATGAGGGTTTCAGCACTGTTTCTTTGTAGCTTGCGCTAGGCCAAAGCTGAAACCAGAGGAAGAGAAGGGCGTAGAGAGATAGAGAGAAACCAGATCGTGCGACGGAGAAAAGCATATGGAGCAGGGGTTTTGTGAAAGGAATCGTTCGAAATAACATGGAATCGCAGCGGAAGACAAAA
>JAESVK010059211.1:6059-18465 GCA_017140935.1 Hamamelis virginiana | reverse complement strand
AGAAAGGACAATGGTTGGTTGGGAAGTTACTTGGAGAAGAAGATTACAATGTGTATTAACTTTTGAAACATCATCGTACCAGGGCCGGCCCTGAGGGCAGGCCCAAGAGGCGGTGGCCTTGGGCATCCCAATTTTGGGATTTTTTAGGGGCACTTCTTTCAGCCCAAGTATTACCTATACCTATACAGCTACAGCCCAAATTCAACACCAGCCCAAATTCAATACCAGCCCAAAGATAGAACAAGCCCCAAAAAAAAAAAAATGATACTGATCATCAGGGCCATCTCCAGCCCAATGAAGCATTCCAGCCCAATGAGCCCATCTGATTTCCCCAAATTTTAAAAAACCATATACTGATCATCACTCATCAAGGCCCTCTCCGAATTGTCTAATGTCTATTGTCCCAAATTCTAAGTTCTAACACAGTAACACGAATTGAAAATTTGAAAATCCCCAAACCATCAAACCCCATTCCCTTCGACGGTCCCTCAGGCCCTCACTCCCTCAGCCCCTCACGGCCACAGAGCAGACCAGTCCGGCAGCTCCGGCAGTTCGGCTCTCCCCTCGACGGCTCACGGCTCGACCCTCTCCCTCTTCCTCTCTGGCTCTCTTCCTCTCTTCCTCTCCGGCAACGGCAGTCATGGCGTCCGGCTCTCCCCTCTTGGCCTCTTCCTCTTCGGCTGACGGCGACGGCTGACGGCTCTCGAGTCTCGAGTCTCTTCCTCTATTCCTGACGGCGACGGCTCCGTTCCAACTTCCAACCGGTAACTCTTTAGATTTTAGGGTTTACTTACAATTTACAAATTTTTTAGGGTTTCATTCATCTGCTACTCATTTCCATGCTCTTTAATATTTAGTTAATTTTGTAGTTTTTAATTTTTTATAGCAATGCACATCTTAAATGGTAGAACGGTGGATTGATGAGCAAGTTTGGGAAAGTGTCCCATATACAAAACATCCCATAACTCAGTTTAGTGAGCTAATCACAGCCCAACTCTGGACATATATACATGTTTAATTCTTGAATTTTACTTATTTAATGATGTGTTTTCGTATTATGAAAAATACAAAGAGTACTAATCACATTATAATTTTTTATATATGCTTGTGTTTCGAAGAATGCTAAGAATTAAGCGCAAATTATATATATATATATATATATATATATATATATATATAAAATAAAACCCTAACTCATAACAGAGAGTTAGGTTCATCTTCTAGGTATGTACATGTTGAGATCTGTTATCTGTACAGTCACACTTAATGTAAGTAGTTGTTATTTATACAATTATACTCAAAAGAAGCCATGAAGCCATACTTGTGAATTGTGCTTCATGCGATGCTTATTATATATATGATATGGTGTGAAAAAGGCTTAGAACTTTCCTATGCTAGTCTACATAGTTTTTTTAGTCCCAAGCTGACCCTAATCAATTTTATAGGTAATATCTCTTTTGAGTTTATATATGTATTGTTAAATAATTCCTTTTGGATTATTGTCTGGTGGAATGGTAAAATTCTTAGTTTGTAAGTATGAATGCACATGTTCGAGTTTTGAGAGCAATCACTTCATGCATTGCAATAAAAGTATTGCTAGGATTATATCATATTAATCCCTCCCAAAAGACCAAGTGACCAACACAGGGCAATGGCCATTTTAATGGCATTTCTATACATGTTAATTACTCTAGACACTCTTAATATATATATATATAGACACACACACACACTTAATTTTTAGGGCGGGGAAGGGAGGGAGGGAGGGATTCTTATGCCATTTTATAAACAATAATATGTAGCTGGCACTGTTTTGCACGTATTTTGTGGAGGGATGATTCATTTCTTGTGTTTGTTAATAATAAAATTAGCATTGCTTTGCACGTATATGTGGATTACTTGAAAAACAATTCGTCTTATGGTTGACTTTTACTAAGAGCAAAACCAGTCCCCAATGCATCGAACGATCATATTTCCCTTCATGATTCACAAATAAAAATACCAATTCTAATGCATTGAACCAAAGAGGTTTTCCTTACGTTTTCCTCAACATGGTAGGTGTGAGTCTCATTATCGTACTTTATGTGGGAAATGCTTTGATATCTATTCCCTAACTCATAACAGAAAATATCTGCATTCGGTTTTATATATGCTTGTGTTTCGTAGAATGCTTGTTGTTGACATTAGTATAATAAGTTTATTTTGTTATTTTAGGGCTCATCATTTAGCCATGGCTCCTAAAAAGCAACCGTCTGGACATGCAAAAAGAAAATTAAAGCAAAAGAGAGAAGAATTTATTCAAAGTCAATCCGGATCTTTTGACAAGTTTCTAATTACTAGTAAAAAACCAAAGACTTCAGATTTAGGCATTGAAGAAGAGCCTACTAATCAAGATTTGGTAAATGAAGAACAACCTCTTAATCAAGACATGGTAAATGAAGAAGAAACTCCTAATCAAGACTCGGTGAATGAAGAACATCAATCTAATGAAGACTTGGTGAATGAGAATGAGAATGAGAATGACAATGAGAATGTGAATTATCAAAATGAATATGGCAATGAAGAATGTGAGCCTACATTCTCTTCAAACATTGATGATCTGAGTGAGTGGGATGTTGTTGATCAGAATCTTATAGATACCTTAGTACAAAGGGGTCCTATAAGAAAAAATGATACCAATTTTCTGATAGATGAGCATAATAGACATTTCTCCTTTGCCCATTACACCCGCCACTTACCAAATGGAGAGAAGCATGATAGGAAATGGCTAGTATATTCATATACTAGCCATATAATATATTGTTTTTGTTGTAAGTTGTTCAAAGAAGCTGAGAACACAACTCAATTGGCTAGTGAAGGCTTCAAAGACTGGAAAAATGTTAGTCATAGACTTAAATCTCATGAATCTAGTATTGATCACATTGTTTGTATGGGAAAATGGTTTGAACTCGCTTTGAGATTGGAGAAGAATGAAACAATTGATAGACATGTGCAAGAACAAATACAAAGAGAGAAAGAACACTGGAAGCAGGTATTAATGAGGATTATTGCAGTTGTCAGGACTCTAGCTACACATAATTTACCATTTCGGGGGGATTATGAGAAGATTTATGAAGAGAGTAATGGAGTTTTTTTAGGCATAATTCAAATGATTGCTGAATTTGATTCAGTAATGCAAGAGCACTTTCGGCGTATCGAAAGTAATGAAATTCATTCTCACTATCTTAGCCACAAGATTCAAAATGAATTGATACAATTGATGGGAAATGAGGTCAAAAGTAAAATTATTGAAAAAATCAAGCAAGCAAAATACTTTTCAATAATACTTGATTGTACTCCAGATGTAAGCCATGAAGAACAAATGTCACTTGTAATCCGGTGTTTGGATGTTTTAACAAATCCAATATAAGTAAAAGAGTATTTTCTTGAATTTTTGAAAGTTCATGATACAACTGGCCAGGGGCTTTTTAATGTACTAATAGAAGCGTTGAAAACTCTTGAACTTGATATTGGTGATGTTAGAGGACAAGGCTATGACAATGGCTCTAATATGAAAGGGAAACACAAAGGTGTTCAGAAAAAAATGCGTGAATTAAATCCTAGAGCTTTCTACACGCCGTGTGGTTGTCATAGTCTTAACCTTGCTCTTTGTGACATGGCGAACTCTTGTGCTAAAGCTAGGCATTTTTTTGGAGTGGTGCAACGTATATATGTAATTTTTTCTTCTTCTACAAAGCGGTGGAAAGTCTTTAAAGATAATGTAGATGGTCTCAAGGTGAAGCCACTTTCACAAACACGTTGGGAGAGTCATGTTGAGAGTGTTAAAGCAATAAGGTACCAAGCTCCTCAAATAAGAGATGCATTACTTGACTTGGCAGATTCATGTGACGAACCTAAATTGTCTAGTGATGCTAGGACCATTGCAACATATGAATTTGGGAATTTTGAGTTCTTAGTTGCTATGATTATTTGGCACAACTTGTTGTTTGCTATTAATACTATTAGCAAGGCTCTTCAAAACGAAAACATGAATATTGATGTTGTTATAGAACAGTTGAGAGGACTTGTTACCTTTTTGGAAGAATATAGGGAAACTGGATTTGTGGATGCCAAAATTGAAGCCAAGGAAGTTGCAACTCTGCTGGGGATTGAACCAATTTTTCAAGAAACGCGCATCATTCGTAGAAAGAAACATTTTGATGAGAATGCAAGTGAAGAAGTGACACAATCAGCTGAAGAATCGTTTAGAATTAATTACTTCACATATATTGTTGACCAAGGCCTTAGTTCACTTAAGGAGAGGTTTGAGCAATTTCAAATATATGAGCAGAATTTTGGGTTTTTGTTTGATTTGAAGAAGTTAAATTCAGTTGACGGTGAATGTTTGAAGAGTTATTGTCTCAAACTTGAAGATTTTCTCAAATGTGATGGGCATTCTTCTGATATTGATGGTAGAGATTTATGTTCTGAATTGCAAGTCATGAAAAATGTTTTGCCAAAAGATATAACAAGATCGATTGAAGTGTTGAATCGTTTGAAAGTAATGGATGGTTGTTTCCCAAATGCATGGATTGCTTATGGGATATTACTCACCATACCTGTTACAGTTGCCTCGGGAGAAAGAAGCTTTTCGAAGTTGAAGTTGATCAAATCTTACCTTCGGTCGACAATGTCACAAGAAAGATTGAATGGATTAGCCATTTTATCCATTGAAAATGATTTCACACGTAAACTTGAGTATAACACTTTAATTAGCAACTTTGCGGGTGCAAAAGCAAGAAGATCAAAATTTATGTGATGTGTTGCTGGTTTGTTTCTAATGATTTTTCAGGTAATTACCTAAAAGAATAAACAATATTTGTACATTTATGTTTAATTATATATTTCATCACATTTATAATTTTTTTTTTTTTGTTTTCCCTTTTAGAAAACTGAAAAAGAAGAAGAAGTCATCTATGTTTTAGTAATTGATGGAGATGATGATAATGCTCGCCTGCTCGGATTAATAGGGTATGTTATACTATTTAGCCTTTATTTATATTTGTAATGATGATTGGAGGTTCGGGGGTGATCCTAATGAAAACCCTCATTTTGAATTAATTGTTGTAGGTCTTCTTGAGTTTATTAGTTTAATTATATTAGTAATGATGACAGGAGGTTCGGGGGTGATCCGAATGAAAACCCTCATTTTGAATTGATTTTTTATTATATTTGTAATGATGATAGGAGGTTCGGGGGTGATCCTAGAAAACCCTCCTTTTGAATTGATTGTTTATTATATTTGTAATCATGACAGGAGGTTCGGGGGTGATCCTATTGAAAACCCTCATTTTGAATTGATTGTTGTATCATGTATGTCTTGTTTATTAGTTTAATTATATTTGTAATGATGATAGGAGGTTCGGATGTTGTGAATTGATTGCTGTAGATTTTAGCTTATGAAATATTAAGGTTAAATAACTAAAATTTTGCAAAAATTTTTTTTTTTAGTCAATAGGGACATTTTTTTAGGAGCTCGCCTAGGGCATCCAAATCTTCAGGGCCGGCCCTGCATCGTACAATGATTTCTTTTACGCCTCCATTTCCTACTCTTAATGATTTCTTGTTTTTTTTTTTTTTTTAAAAAAGAGCTAGAGCAGCAAAGCATAGCTGTCAGCGACCCGGAAACTTCGCTTCAGGTTCCTCTCTCTCCATCTCTCTCTATAAATCCTTCTCTAATCCACCCTACCCCAATTTATAAATCCTTCAAACGACTTGAATCAGTGCAGGGAAAGAGAGATGAGTTACAACAATGAACAGCAGCCTCCTGTCGGGGTCCCTCCTCCTCTTCCTTCAAACGACTTGAATCAGTCCAGGGAGAGAGAGATGAGTTACAACAATGAACAGCAGCCTCCTGTCGAGGTCCCTCCTCCAAAAGGTAACATACCATCTGCAAAAGGTGAGGCGCAGATGGGTTGTCCGTTACCTACAGTCCTACACGCCGCTCCCTCCTAAAAACAGTGAAAAAGAGCACCGGATGGTTTCAAGGATGGTATAACCCCACCAGTGCCAGAACCAAAGGGAAGGGAAGGGGGGCCATGACCCCCCTGACTTTTTGAAAATTAACTATATACATAGGTATGTTATTGTACATTATACCTTACATAAGGTGGCAGAATATGTTTTCAATAGGGACAAATGTAATGCAGATTTTGAAAAACTGACCGTTAGATTAGATGATCTGCTTGTTAATTTCATGTTTGCCAAAAATCACAATGATCCAATGGTTGGTTTCTGACAAATGTCACTGTGAAAAATTATTACATTTAATTTGTTCATCAAAATATCGTCATTTTTCCTTAGTCAGCTTTTCATAAATCGACCGTTGGATCACTGTGATTTTTTTGTGAACATTAAATTGATAAGTAGTTCATCTAACCTAACGGCTAGATTTTCAAAATATGCTATACATTTTTCCCTATTGAGGTCACCACTTTGCGTAATATACACCAAACTTTAACAAAATCTTATGGACTATACTGAATTTGGATAGAAAGACTATTTAATCTTCCAAATCCATGGGTTGAATAGTGTTATCACCAAATAAATTTGTATGAATTTTTATGGTATTGCGATTTTGGCACTAATATTTTGTAAACTTACAACTTTATATATATATTATAAAAATGGCTATTTTGCGCCATTTTCATATTATAAAATAATACTCTTACATTAAAATTTTGGCCCCCTTGAGAAAAAATCCTGGTTTCGCCCCTGAACCCCACCCAGTTGATTTTTTTTTTTCCCTTTATATTTAAGTTGAAATTGGTTTTGATGGTTTACAATGATTTAATATTGAACAAAATATAGTAGATAGACTCTGAAATTCAATTTATGTTGTGTCATCCTATAGCTCTGTATAAGATCAATTGAAAGAAAAGGCACTTTCCTTTAATTAATTGTTTTCATTAAATTAAATGTTTTGGCTTTTCACAGTGAAGAACTAAAGATGAAGTTTGCAAAAATTCTGAATTTGGGTATGTTATAACCCCGGATCTGGAGTAGGCCAGGTTTAGTGAAAATGGTGATTTCTTATAGCCTGCCCAAATGGGTCCATTTCAATTTATATGGTATTTCCAGGAATTTGCTTTAAGGGGGGCAATTTTTTATTGGTAATTAGTTTATTATTCATCTTGCAAAAAACATTATAATTAGGGCCCATTTGCATTAGATTTTTCTAAAATCACTTTTGGAGCTCAAAGTTTTTCATCTTTAAATTAAAAACGGTTTTATAAGTGGCGTATATTTATTTATAATTTAAGAAAAACGAATAGAAGATTGGGTATGAAATTCGACATACTAGCACTGTATGAAAATAATTGAAAGCAAAGGCATTATTATTATTAATCATCATACATGGGCACTTCTTCACTGAATATAATTATAAGATTTTTGATAGTAAAGATGAAATCATGAAAGATTGGTAAAATTCTGAATTGGGTTTTATCTAAGAGGATATTGACATATTGTTTTGCGGGTGCAGTTCTATCCTCTAGACTCTACATGCTTGCTTCTGAGGAGAGAGCCCTCTGCGATTCTACTTGGATTAATATTATTGTTTATGATCTCTCTCTCTCATGGGTGTTCTTATACTCGAGCTTATTTGAACATACACTTTCTTCCCATGTATGGGGATGATATGTATGTTTTGATTGCAAATATTAGACATGGCTTGAATATTTCTTGTGAGGAAACATTATTTTGAGGATCAAAATGTAGCATTTTTGTCTTTGCAATTGCGTTCCTTGCTCTCTCTGGATTAATGGTTATCCCCTGTTGTTGAACAAATACCATTTTCAAGAATGGGGTCTTGCTAATTGAAGAAGTCTCACATATAATTCCAATTTCTAAGTTAATTGGTTTTGAAGCACTTGTATGTAAGACATCATCAAAAAATTTGCTGACTCTTGTAGTTTGGCAAACACATCACAGTATCACACCATATTGTTTTAGCCTTTAGGCATATTTTTAGTCTGTGTCATGCAGTGGCTTGTCCAGAACAATTTGCTATTAATTGTAAAATTTATAGTGCTATAAACATACACCTTTGAAAAAAGAGTAAAAGCATAAGTACTTTCAACCAAGACAAAACTAAATGAGATTTATATTCACGTCAGGGTCCCTCCTCCACAAGGTAACATACATACACAACCTCCAAAATCTTGAGTGTCAGGGTTTTAAGGTTATCCATATTTGTGATGGCTAACAGTTTTCTTAGCTCGGGCTCCCCTCTGATATGTTTGGGCCGGTCCGGGTCCCTTCACCAGCAATATGAAAAGTCGGCTTGAATTGGTGATTCCAGTTTCATATAATCATATTCAATTGACTATTACGTGATCCATCATGGCCTAATTATGAAGAAGCAGATTTAAATTCTTGAACCCCTTTAGGGATTTCAAAAGAATAGGAGTGGTAAAGTCCGATACAATTAACTTGTCTCAAGCCTAATACGAAGTAAGTCGATTTAAATTTTTCTTAATTATATTCGATCCGTAATTGTGTCAACCTGTTTTTCCCATATACTAAATATTCTATTTTCAAATTAACTTCAATAACCCATCTGATTTAAATCAATCTATTTATATTTATTGTTATGTCATGTTAAGACAATTGCACTCCTATACAAATTTAACCTACCTATTTGTTTGTGCATGCATCGGCACGTGTACATATATGTTTCTTATTTTGCAATACTTCATGCTAGTGATAATCTTTATCCAAGATAATTTTTATTTTAAAATCTTTATAAATAGATGAATGCATTAACTTAGGGTCCGTTTGGATAAGTTTCTACTTCCTGTTTTTCTACTTTTAAAAGTAAAAAAAATGAAAGTTGAGTGTGAAAATTTTGGTAGTTACTTTTAAAAGTTGAGGTAATAAGAAATTCTTGTTACTTCAACTTTTAAAAGTAACTACCGAAATTTTGCACCAAAGAAAAAAATATCAATTTTTTTTTCTTTTAAAAAGTAGAAAAATAAGAAGTAGAAGCTTATCCAAACGCGCCCTTAAGTTATGATTGGATCATATACGTGTTGATCAAATCTACTACAAATCGAATTGAATCCAATTTGTATTTGAGTTGATCCAAATACTCACAGTTGGACAAGACATGAGTGCAACCTACAAACATGAATTACCACCCTTACTCTGAAAAATAGGCTTTAATCTTGGACGCAATGGATCAGGCCCATTGGGCTCCAGCACAAGTACACACAATGATGATGGCCTAAAGTGCAATGAGATTGAACATGCCGGAATTGGTTTAAGTACTTAAACAAAGAGGTAATGACAGTACAGGAGTTTAGAAAAACCTGTAGTATTGTAATGTTTAAGACAAATTGCCCTAGGGCATGTATCAACAAGCCATTACATTTTTAATTGTGCTTATGTTTTATTACGACTTTTTATTGAGTGTTTGGCTGGGCAAAAATTATTGTAGTTATTGATGTGATTGCTGTTCTATTAAAGTTTCCTATTATATGCAATGTTGTACTTAAATAAATTTCTGAAGGGAACAGCTATACTTGTTGTACAACACTAAAATATTCTCATTACATTGATTGAAATTTGGAAAGATTCCAGGATTTCAGTTTCTCTGGGTCTAGACAAAGTGATGCCAAACTTAGATTGTAATCCTTGATTAGCATGATACCCCAGGACATCTCTATTCTGTGTGGTTATGAGAATAACGCCTTCCTTGATTGCTTCATGTGATTGCGTTGAGACTGCATGAAAGGATAATTCTTATTATAATTTCAGTTAATTACTAATCAGATTTCTTTTAGTACTGATTCAAGTTTTTTGTTTCTGTATCATAGTTTTAAAGTTTTTGCCCACTTAGTTTTGACAGTTTTGATGTTGTAAAGTACATTTTTGTTACTTTCCTGCTTAATTTTGATTTGGCGTTGGAGATAACTTTCTGAACTAAATTGTCATGTAGTTGTGATCCATATACATGGGACTGTTGGTAGTAACTGATGGTAATGCTTATCAAATTATGAATCGCAGTTGACAATATTTTTGCTGGCTTTCATTGTTCTGGCCGGAGCTTGGTTGGGCTTCTGGGCAGTCCGCAAACTTCCTGACAGGAGATGGATTGATTGATATAAGCACAGCTCAGTTTGTTGCATTGTCAATCCGGATTTTGGCTGCTGTCATGATTCTTCATGTTCCTTTATCAATATTGCAATTTTTTTTTTATTTTCTCGTCTGGCAAATATCGGTGTTTCAATTATCCATACTCCTAGGGATTTGAGCGCTCTTACTAATCAATTAAAGTACTTGAAATTGCTAAGCTTCTGTTGTTTTCAGAGTTCTCTGGATCCCCTGCTGGCAGCAGGGGCATATATTGGTCTGTGGAATAATGGTCTCATCAATATTGAGGAAAATTGCCAGAGCGAGATTCTTGCGTCACCAGTACAAGTAAGTCTGTTTCTATGATTCCAGTGCATAATAATTCTATTCCATCACTGAGATCTGCTTTTATTTTTTGTCTCGAGAATTCAGTACGTTTGTCTAGAAGTGTCTTCTGGCTGAGAAATTCTGTCCAACTTCATACAGTATTGAACTAGCATTTTTTAAAGGAAAAGAAGGGCGTATTTTCTGCATTTCTGTTAATTGCAGAGATGATCCATGGATCCAATTTAAAAATATATGAAACCACTTGCATAGTTTTGTCAGCCCTTGGAGTTTTAGTGACCTGTTATGAACTTTCTGCTGCCTCATTTAATCATTTGTACTATGGATCACCTTGTTTTAGATTTGAGATGCAAAGCATCTGTAGAATGCTTGTTGCAGGAATTTATTTAGAACAGCTAAGAGGAACCGGAGAAGATTTCAGATTCCAGAGTCATCACCATTTGAAGATTCACATGATGATTTCATACATAAGATTCAAAGTCCTGAAAGCTCCAAATTCCTTCAGCGTCAATCCAAACCCTTCACCCTGGCTTCATGCAATTCTCCCGTCCAAGGTTGGCATGACATCTTTGATCCCTTTAATAACTTGTAGAAGAAATTTAGTTGGTTATCACTATCAGGTAACCAATGAACATGCTCTTTTACATGTGTTGTCAATCCTTCAGGTTTAACCAGGACGCCACCTAGCCAGCTATCAGATTCAGACACTTACTATTCTACCTTCCATGTAACATCTGAAAGGAGAAAATTCTCAAAAGAAGAATGGAAAACCTTCACCAGAGACTCTACAAAAAAAGCATTGGAAGAACTTGTTTCTTCTCCTCAATCTCCTGATTTCAGCAAATGGGCTGCCGCTAATGCAGAAAGAATCACTCTCACTTCCAACACAGACAACACCGCTAATTGGCGCTGGAGATCGCAGGATGTCTGTCATTAGATTGAGAAACACACAAAATATAACTCAGAGAAAGGTGACCAGGTGACTTTAGAGTAACTTGGGTCAAGTGATGTATTGTGTGTACGGTATCGACAATATTAACAATCTTTAGTGCCGACAGTGCTGGTGTGTGGCATTTATTCCACTGTTACATCAGGAGGCAATCATATTCATAACTCATGCAATTAAGAGCTATTTTTACTTTGTTAACATGACCGCAGTACAAATGCTATATTTCTCTGGCCTACATGATGCTTGTTTTCTTGAAGCTAGTATAATCTTGCTTTCTAAAAATAGATCAAATTTGGCAAATGTTATTTTGTTGCGTTTTGATTTCCAGAATTTTTGCGTACCAGACGATCTTGCATCTTGAGAAAATTTAAGGCAGTGACCCTCTCCTGAGGTTTATGACATCAATGTGGTCTTTTGGTAGGCAAACGGTGGTAATAGATCCTCCATATATGCATGCCCTGCCCTTGCGATTTATGATTTCATCTTTTGTGTGAGCTTCATTTTAGCGTTCTTTGTCCAATACAATTGAGCCTTGGTTATAATGTCCAAGTATCAAGTGGACCCGCATAAAAGATTGTTGGCCCGAAATCAACATGACCAACTGGCAAATTTGGAATGCTTTAGGACTGTTGCCAGCTTTGTGACATTCTTCAATGGTGCGGCCTGGACTTCCAACTCTTTCTCATGCTATCAACATGATAATTGCTGGTTGAGGGAACGAACTCTTGTCATCATTGTATATATGCGCGCGTTTTGTAAAATTATAAAATACATATTGCCTCCGTGGGCTATGATCTTTGGCCGCTCAGGTGTCAGCCTATTGGAGCAGCTCCTCAGTCTTCGTAATTGGGTCACGTAGTAGTTGTGTAGTCTCATTATTATAACTAGCTACGCACACACGCGATGCATGTGCAACACAAAGCCGTTTAAAATATTAAAATATATTAAAATTTATTTTTTCATTTAAAAATGTGATTGATTTGATATATATATATATAT
>JAESVK010059208.1:0-20361 GCA_017140935.1 Hamamelis virginiana | reverse complement strand
ATTACATTGTTTTTATATATATCAAAAGCACTGTAACATCAATTACATAGAAACAGAATCTGTGAAATTATGCATTGTGTAGAGAGCTCAAAAGCTTTGAAAAAATGCTAACACAAGCATTGATCATCCACTCCTAAATTCTAGCATTGCAGATGTTAGCAAAATGAAAACACGGATGTCCCATTTAGTTCTGGGATAGAGATCCACAATTTGCTTCAAAAGCTAATTTTTTATTGGATCAATCGGTTGACGCCAAGGCTAAAGATAATCAAGCCACTTTGATCTTCGCACTCCAGTTCATGACTCTGGCATCCTCACCTAATCGATACAATCCCTTAAGATCTTTTATAACCTAAAACACAAAAACTCATAAGGTGAATAAAAGAACATCAATTATGTGCAAAAAATTGAAAAAGACAACCTTATGAAGAAATATCATATTCTAGTATTTAAGATTTCAATTGTATCGATATGAAATGTCAAACAGGGTAACTACATGAGAGAACATGCTATATTTGGAAAATATGCATACACAATCAATTTTTTCCAAATATCCAAATCATATAAGTGAAAATGTAGCTAAAATATGAGTAACCAAATGTCTAATATAATCATCACTCTAGTTTTTCCAAGGTAAGCTAAATTGGTATTATAGGTTTTGACTCCATTAATTATCAAATAGTAAACGCCAGACAATCTAGATTGAAATTTGGGATAATTTATTTTGTGATCATCGTCTTGAATGGTTTATCTGCTATATGGTGATTTGAAATGTTGTAGAAGTAAGTTTGAGTTTGTTTTCTCATTGAAATTAGAATATGCCTAACACAAATCCTTAGGCTTCGGCAACTGTAAAATTTTGACTTGAGACCATTTTCACGACTCCCCAAGCAATTATGATACAAAGCTTTATTGAGTTGAGACCAATTCCATTAATACGGCATTTTAAATTCAATTTATTGAGCTAAAGTATCACTAAATGCCATGATATGTGAAGAAATTAGGAAAAACATCTTGACTAGAATGGTATAAACTATATTGATTTGTGATTGGTAATACTCTATTTTCCTTAAGGGTGCCCAAATCACTCTCAATACTATTAAAATGTATGTACTTTTATATACTTAGATTTCTATATTTAAATTTAAAAAAAAAAATCTTGAAATTAATTTAGATGAAAAAAGTTTCAGGATTTAAAAAATAAATAAAAATAATAGTCATATTAAATCAATAAGTCATTGATAACTATTTGATTTCTCTATTTAGATAAAAACAAAGTTTTTTTAATTGTTGAAATTAATTAATTTATATAAAAAAAGTTTCAAGATTAAAAAAAGATAAAAATAATAGTCTCTTTAAATCAATAAGTCATTGATAGCTATATCAGAAAGTTTTTAGTCCATGTTGATTGAATTTTGACAAGTTCAATGTTTTACTATAGAAAAAAAAAAGTTTGAGCCGATTTTTAATTCATCAATTATGGAAAGATTTCTTGCTCAGGGTATGTATACACGTTTCCTATGTGGCTGTGTGCTATAAAATCTCATTGTTGAGCAAACTTTATAACACGTACAGTGAGAAGTTAAAAAAAAAAGAAATAAAATATATACAGAGAGGTAGAGAGAGAAGTAAAAAAAAAAAATAATAAAAACAAACTTTTCTTACAATGAAATATAGAAGTAAAAGACTAAAAGTAATTAGCAATCAATATGCACGCCAAACGAATTAAAAACCAATATGGGGGCACGTGAAAAATGAATTGAAAAGAAAAAGAATAAACTAGCATGGGCTTAAAAAAAGAGCATGCATGCACTGCATGTAAAACTCACCATGGCTTAGATTTTCCATTTTTCGTGTAGTACCGTTCAAACAACTTGATTAAAAATGAATTAATATTATTAGTTAAAAAAAATGATAATGTATTTATGATTCCATATCAAGAAGAAGAAGAATAAGAAGAAAAAGAAAGAAGAATCACCTGGTGTGTGGTTGAAACAACAGCAGCAGCAACGTGGAGTGGAAACTATCCGTGGAGAGATAGAAGGTTTAGGAAGTAACATCAAATGTATCGTGGAGAAAGAAAAAGTAATGTTGAGAAGTTTAATAAACATATATATATATATGTGTGTGTGTGTGTGTGTGTGTGTGTGTGTGTGTCTGTGGAGAGAGAGAAGAATAAGAATAATAAGAAAGAAGAATCACATGTCCGTGGAAGAATCAGCAACTGCAACAATGTGAAGTAGTGATCGACTGTCTATAAAGACAGAGGCCACACAAAAAATAAAAAATAAAAAAAAAAAACCAAAACAAAAACAAAAACAAAAACAAAAAACAAAACAAAAGAAACCCTAGAATTGAGGAATGTTTTCTATGGAATGATGCAATGGATAGAAAAAAAAAAACCATTAGGAAATGGAAAGTCAACATTAGAGAATAAAATAAAATAAAATATAGTATCAACCAAAATTGGAAAATAAAATAAAATAAAATATGCGTGGATCAATTGGAAAGGAGTAAGAATAGTGAATTAAGGAGAGAAGAGAATAGGGGAGGAAGGCAATGTGAGAGGTGCCACGTAAGACCAACTACTATATATATATATATATATATATATATATATATTTGATCATTTTTATTGATGTTAAATTATTATGAAGTACAAAATATGACGCAAAAATGGGTGCAAGTTGTTCAATTGTTACAGATCATGGAGTACTAGAAGGCGAAAAGTCTCAAAGGTTGTTCAACTCAGCTTTGTCATCATCTTCAACCTATTATCAGAGTGGAAAAGAACAATAAAAAAAATTATTATATGGGCAAATGTCGCAGGATTAGCATGGGTGCTAAATCCAAATCCATTGAGGGAGATGGGGCTTAAGCCCACTAGAAATCACCAACAGAAGTAACCCAACCTTTGTGAATGTAGATCCCACGAAAAAGATTCAATGGGTAGAAACAATCCGCAAAGCGTTACTCATTAAAAGCACTTTTAGTATGAGAGAGTCTCCTCCTCATCCCTATAATGAGAGTGCTATAATGTGACAGAAAATGAAGAGTTTTACTCTGAATAAATTCAAGGCAGGCAAACTCCTACAGGGTATATGCATGTCACAATACCCTTGGAGAATTCACCTAAGTGAGAAGTCGTCGTAAGGCGGCGACTATAAGGTTTGGGCTGACCTCTAAGAACTAGGGGTGTACATCGGTCGGTTTGGTTGGTCTATACCCTCAATATATGAACCAAACCAATCACCTCGATTTGAGGAAACTGAAAACCATTAGGGACCGTGGCACTCATGATAACCAACCATTAGGGTCAATGCCTGGCATGTCTTGGTATGACCATGCGAAAGCTTCAATGTTCACCTCTACCAATAATTCTCTCTCTTGCAGCGATAGTGTTGATCCAATTTTAATTATTTTAGGTGATTCATCCGTCCCTAAATTGATTGAAATTAATTCATCCATGTTAGGTTGAGCGTGCCCCTTTCCATATTGCTCGTCGAGTTCAGGACGAACATCCTCACGCGGGTCTATATTCATGCCATACAAATCCAGATATGATAAAAAAGAGACATTGCAAGAGAGATGAGAAGAGAATGAATACTTCTTTTATTGATTGAAAGTTGAATAATAGAACACAGAAGATGAAACAAACTGACACTCGTACCTCCTTAAATGAGGTTGAGGTTTTTATTGGAAACAAGAAAATCCTACACTACTACAAAAAAAGCAGGGAAATCCTATTCTACTGAAGACACCTACAAGTTATCATCAAGTGGAAGTGACTCGATCCCCTCACAATCATGGATGAAAGGACAATCTTCAAAGCCCCAGTTTGGTATGAAAGGTTCTGTGAAAAACAACAGACATGGATTCGCAGCGGAAGAGGTAAAACAAAATTTTTTCATTTTATAAAAATCAATCCATGTTCACGAACCATCAAGAATCGATTCAAGCCTCGGGTCATGTATAAAATCAAACACATATAATCAAGAAAGAATATGAATCAACATAAATAAATCATACTTGATTGTGTTCTTCGATGTAGCCTTCCTTCGAGTTTCAAACGGATGAAACCTCCAAAGCGTATCCACACGAGAATAAAACTCCTAGAACCTCCTAGCCTTCCACAACCCTTGTGAGCAAGCTAGCATGGAGAGGGAGAGGAGAGAGGAATTTCGGCCAAGGGGGTATGCTTAACCCTAGAGTGTGTAAAACACTCATATAAGTAGACTTTCTCCTCTTTTGGGGTGTTTGGTTACTAGTGCTAGCATGACCAAACATCCTTGAATAGAGTAATCCTATTCTTGGTTAAGATTGACTTTTAATTAATTAACCTTTAATAATTAAAGTCAAACATAACTCAAATACAGGATTCCCCTCCCACAAGTTTAAGGAACTCACTTACTCTCTATTGTGTGTGACCCTTTGGGTTCACCCTAACCTAGCAGTGACAGGGACATCTCTATGTCTCCCAAAAATAGAAACTTTATATTTTAAGGTTCAATTGGAACGATTCCAATTTTGCCCTAATTGATAACACATTATCAATAGGCTTTCACTGGTCATGAGTGACATCTAGCAACATATCATGACATACCCTAGGTTTAAGTGAATAGCAGAACTATGTGAACCCTTCATGTTATTTAATCCTTCATCCCCTAATGTCACAGTTAAGATAATAGGTATGGTTTTAGTCAAACCCTATCTTAACAACTTGATATCTGTCCCACAAAATATAATCTCAATAAGGCAAATGCAGTGAAACTCTTTTCACTGTTTACCTATCACTCTGGCCAGAGGTTCCCTTTGAGAATTATCTTTGTGAACTTATCCTGACATTCTCTCTCATATAACTGAGAGTGATGATCCCTTATTGCACACTCATCCATCTTCATGCATAACTTATTAGAGCCAATGAGCACCGATTACAACCTTATGGATAAGGCTGTACAAGATACTATCAAACTCTAGCAACCTATGCATAAGACAGCTATGGTGTCTCAGGTCTAAGGACTACCAAATAAATGGACATAACACTAGAATATTCCTTTGACAGAACTACCATAGGAATACTCTTTGTAGATCATGTTCAGTGTACATATTCTCTAATATGTACCCACAAATTAACCTAAGTGTCACTACACTGATAGGAAAGACTACCTATCCTCCATATGAGTTGGTTTAAATCTGTGCTACTCTTCATACGGTTAATTAAATATCCACTTTAATAAACCTTTGAGTAGGAACCCTTTTAGAATAGATGTATATGAGAAATATCAGTCTCTCTATCTCAACACCTTGAGATGCATATTTCTCTTATCATTTATTCATGGACCTTATCATATATGTTAGAACATAGTAGATAAGTTATACCTTTCATATATTGATAATATGAAACTTAATATACCCTTTAGGCTTGGTTTTAGGGCATACTTCTAACATGGTAAAGGTGGAGTCGTGGGTTTAATTGAATAGATCGCCTTGACTTCATAAGTATGCAATTCGAGACACAGAACCGTCTGCTCAAATATATCTGTTATGGCACCAGCATCAAGGTCTTCAACCCAATCTTTTTCTTTCTTACGGGTCTCACTAGTAACAATATCATCATCCACTGAAGCAGTAAGAGAGCACCATTCATCACCAAAGAAAATCTCAAACCCAAGTACACTGATCTTCTGATCCTCAAGGTAGCACGGTTCAGGGAAACCACAATATGGAAAGTCATCACCCTCCTTGACGAACGCCCCATTCAAAGTTGGCCTATACGGTTCAAGGGTTGAGTCAAGGGTTCGTCCTTTCGCCCTCGCGGAGTCTTTCACTTTCTTCCTCTGAGCCATTATCTTCTTATCTTCCTCAGTAGGTTTGTAGCCTAACCATAAAGATAGATAGCATAGGGGTACTTCATAGTATCAGAAATGCCTTGCAATCTTCGGCCCAATCCCATTCCAGGGAAGAATCACATTCCTTTCATAATATATCCTACATGCAAATTCTCATGAGGATTATAATCGAGAGGTATCAACTCTTTCTGCTCGGGATCTCCTTCAATAGCTTGTACATACTCAAACCCTGATAATAACACTTCTGTCGGTTCCAGATTAATTTCACAGATCGGCACTCGAACACTTCGATTCATCTCCATATCCCCTTTCAAAGTGACCACTGATCCCTGGTGTGGAAACTTGATTTTCTGGTGAAGCGACGACGGCACAGCCCCGGTCGAATGAATCCACAGTCGTCCCAAAAGCAAATTAAAGTTGGCTGGCACATCTAGGATCTGAAAATCAACCTTAAATTCTACTGGCCCGATAACAACAGGAAGAGTCACCATTCCCACAACTTCTTTAGGAGTGTTGTCATAAGCCCTAACGGTCTGTCCTGATGGTAAGAACTCGGATGGTTCGATCCCCAATGTAGTAGTAGTACTGAGCGGACATACATTCAATGCTGACCCGTTATCAACCAAGTCTGAAGGGACTCTATTTCCCAAAATATCCACTGTGATGTACAGAGCTTGCAGATTACTTCCACTCTTGGGTAAGTCAGATTCAGTAAATGAGATGGACGGTCCATGATGAATCGGATTTACCAAACCTACCAAACCCTCAGGGGACGTATCAATAGGAACCTGCACCTGATTGAGCAACCGAATCACCGTCTGCCTGTGTTTCTGTGAAGCCATGAGCAATCCCCAAATGGTAATGTTAGCCTGTGTTCTCTTCAACTGTTTCAGTATTTCTTCATCTTCTTCTATGACATCTGATCGTTGACCTTTCTCTAATTCCCCCAACGGATTACTGGCTTCCAAATAAGCTGGCTTGAAATGGCGTCCGCCTCGAGTCAGATGGTCTACTTCTTCATCACTAGCCCACAAATTCTCTATCGTCTCAGGTGTGCTCATGAGATCTTCACACTCAATCATACCGATCAAATCTCTACCTTCCCCGGTGATCTTCGCGACTGAAGAGGTTCTATTTTTAAATTGTTCCTGCATGATATCCTGACTCGACTCTTTGATTGAAGAAGGAATAACTGATTCAACTTCTGCAGGCAAATCATCCCACCCCATAGGAATGATAGGTTCATCAGAAATCTTCCTTGACGAATAGAGTACATAATAATTAAACTTGCCACTCGATTCTCCTAACAATCCGACCTCCAAGTCTCCAGCTAGATACCTTTCCTTTAACTGACGTTGAGAATTTCCACTTCTAGGCACTTCCTCGGGAGTTTCAGGTTGTAAGGGCTCTTCAGGCTGTACAGGTAAATCTTGAACCAATTTCCTTAAAACTATGCAATTCTCCGTGTCATGCTCGAAGATGTTATGGTACTGGCAGAAAGGCTTATGGAACGGGGTATAAGTGGGGCAATGAGGCCTTGGGACCGGGCTTGGTAAAAAGCTTCGGTTAGGGTAGTTTTGAGTGGGATATATGGACTGATCGGGTGACGAATTTTTGGGTCGTCGAGGCCCAGGGCATTTATTTGAGCTGGCGGTGGTACGGTATGGGTTGGGAGAGGATTACTGGTGACATTTGGTTGAGTTGAAGGGTTCGGTGGGGCAATGACTTCCTTGTCAATAAGGTCTTGGATTTCATGGTGAAGACGCATACACTGGTTGGTGTGATGGCCTTTGGATTGGTGGAACTGACAATACTCATTTTCTTTGAAGTTTCTGGGCAAAGGATATGGAAGAGATCGGGGTTCCAGAGGAGTAAGGAGACCACGTGCCTTCAATTTCTCAAGGACACGTTCTAGGGACATGTATAGATTGGTGAATTGGTGGGCTAGCTCTCTAGCTTGGAATGGGCAGTTTGATTGGGTAGCTTGATTAGGTTGGGTGATGGCATTGACCTCGGGGTTAGGTTTACGGTTGAAGGGTAGTTAGCGATTTCTAAAGGGTTCTTCGACTTTGAGAGCCCCACTAACCAGAGCATCTTCAACTTGAGTACCAGCAATAAAAAAGGCCTTGAAATTAAGGAAGTATTGTGAGAACAAATACTTATTGTAGATAGGCAAGAGACTCTTCAGTACCATCTGTACCTGCTCATCATTTGTAGGCCTGTGGATCATTTGCGAAGCTTTCGCCCTCCATCTAGAAATGAAGGCAGAGAAACTTTCCCTCAATTCCTGCTTAGTAGTCTCAAGATCCCTACAAGTCACTTCAATCTCAGTGTTGTACTTGTAATGGTCAGTTAACTCATTGCAAACATCCTCCCATGTCTTCATCTTAGTCTCATCTAAGGATAAAAACCACTTCAAGGCTGACCCTTTCAGTGATTCATGAAACATCTGAGCTAGCAGCTCATCATCGGCTCCACGAGGTTGTATTGCCCTCACATACATTTTCAAATGGTTTTAGGACAACCCATCCCATCAAACTTCTCTAATTTCGGCATCTTGAAACTGAACGGCATACGGGCCTTGGGAAATAGTGAATAAGAAGTAACATCAACCATGTCGTCAGACCGACGCATCCCCTTCAGGGCTTTCTTTAAGGCTTTAACCTTACTTGATAACAAAACCGGATCCCCAGAGAGGAACCTAGATCCATCGGGCTCGCCATCCAGATTGATGGGCTTAGACTTAACACCTAACTGGGCCTTGGCATTGTCATCAACTTGGGCCGGGATAGGTGGATCAGAGGTACTCTTCCGGTTCTCTAAGTGGGCCTCCCTAACCTGATCTGTATTGTTCTGTTTATCTTGGGACATTTTCTTAATCTGTTCAGTCTCACGAGCCAGGACATCAATCCGGTCCATGATAGCATTCAACACTGTAGCAGTGGTACTGGATTCTCCGTCAGCCATTGAGGATACACTCTGGGGTTCAACACTAAAAAAACGCCCTCTAGAATCACGACGCTAGGCCAGAATTCTACACCATGAAATGGGCTTTTTTTTAGAAAAAACGGACAAGTCTATGATGTTCAAAACCTATTGACAGACTATCAAAGAGGTGTTATCCAAACAAAAAGAAAGAGAAAGGAGAAAACCGTCCTATCATAATTCCAACTCACTTTTCTATTTCACAAGGGCACTTCCTTATAAATTAAGGAATAAATCAAAATCACCAATAGGGGAATAAAACATGATCAGCCAATCAAGGCTCAAAGAGCAACACCAATGACCAGTCCTTCATTCTCAGGACACTTTCCTTTGAATCAAAGGTCTTAGTCAAAATAAGCCAAAACAACCTAATCACAGAAAAGGGTATGTACCTTTAGAATATTCTCTTCCATCCTCAAAATAGTCCTTTCGTTCTAAGGACCAAAATCCTTAAAATAAATGGCCTATATTAAAAATATCAAAGTTTATCTAAGGGTGACATATCCCTAAGGTTCTAGCATTCACAAACAAGGCTCACATCAAATTGGGACAATTTCGGCAGCATAACGATGGAATTATGTGCTAAAAGAATTTGGCAGCATAACGGCGTAGGTATGTGTCAAGGGAAAGTTTCGACAGCATAACGGTACAGTTAAATACCAAAAGGAATTTCGGCAGCATAACAGTACAATTGTGTGTCGAAATTTCTGCAGCATAACAAGTGTGTGCAAGCACCGGAGGGTAGAGTGTCTTACAGGCTGTCTACATGGACTAATGAAAAGGGTAGGTATAAAGGTTCCTATTGCAGACCAATCCATATACCTAACCACATGTGACACATGGCGTGCCGCGTGGGTCAAACGGTACTGATTGGTCTTTGATATACCCCGAAGGGTACTTGACAATAGGCTGATGGTTTTGTCATGATTGCCCTAGTGTCGAGTGGAGACAGGGATCAGGACTAGACCATCGTTTGGCAAAGCAACATCGTCCTATCACACAATGACATACAGCTGTGAACCAGCCAACCTGATCGGGAGGCCTCTCGTTCACTTTGGAGGTGTTTTCTTGAGTGGATTGTGGATGGTGTTTATCCGTCTCGATTTATCCTTCTCTATTATCCACATTTATCCTTCTCTATTTATCCACTCAAGATTGGGTTTTGAAAAAGGGATGAGAGTTTGTAAAAAACTAGGAGTCGCCACCTTATTTTTAGGGAACAAGGAAAAAAAAAAAGAGTTTTATTTTCAATAAAACATTGACCCCATATTTTGGAAAAGCATGGTCTTTTGAATCAAAGTTGGATTCGAGGGCTAAGTTACGAAGTGGGAAGATTCCAAGGAGCTCCTTGTAGGCACCCACCTCGCCCTAATTAAAGGTCTCCTAATTAAGTTTGGGCTTTATCAAAATCTTTTCAAAACAATCCTAGCATATCTAATCAACCACAAAATATGAATAATAATATATAATAATAATAATATATATAGTACAAAAGTATACACAATCCTAAGGATCTTAGGAGACTAGAAGTCAACCTAAGATTGGACTTGCGTCCTATTGACTGCCTACGTACCTTATCAAATGCTTGACAAAGATCAAAGTCCACGTAGTTCGATTACCCTAGGACTCTCCTATAGTAATGAACTATATCTTTGAAGGCATTCTACCTTATCTAATACTCTATCTTCGAGAGTTAATGTTTGTTTAAAATACTTCATCTTTCAAAATGGGAGTTTCATCCCAAAACAACTTCTTTGATTTCCATTTGAAAACTCTCAAAAATAGACTCATAAACAAGCCAAAATTCCTCTTTAGATGTAGTTTTTACAACAAATGGGAGTCCTAAGTGAAGCCAAGTGGCTTCCCTAACCTAGAAGTCCCTAACTACCAAAGAAAGTGATCAATGCATGAAAATGTCCTAAATGCAATTTAAGTTAGCTATGGGAACCTAGGCATGTTTCTAAGTTGATTTAAGGCTAAAAAAATTAGTTTTAATGCACTTTTAGGTCACTTTAAACCCATGGACAGATTTGAAAGTAATCAAAAAGTGTATTCAAACCCCTAAAAAATGAATAAAAATGATAAAAAAAAAATGCACTTAATGCAACCTAGTATGCATACTAAAACTATCATCAAAACATAGCATTTAATCACAAGGGAAAGGACTCACCTTTGCATGCTCCCTCTAACACAATTGATATTTTTAGGCACACTTTAAGAGATAAAAATAAACTAACAAACCTAATATGAACAATGCAAACTCATCTTAACATTACTAGCATGTGATTATTTTGCATAAAATATCCTAACATGATTATTAACCTAAGAGACCTAAGCATATATTAAAGTAATTCCTAGATATGAACCTAATGCTAAATATGTAATCATGATATGGCATGACTAAAGAAGAATGGAAAAAGAGAAATATGCATAAAAATAATTCCTAAAGAAACAATAAACTAGCCTATCATGCATACTAAAGAAATATGGAACTTAAATTATGCATGCTAACTATGAACTATATCCTATGCATGTATACTAACAAAGAACTAAATCCTATGCATACTTAAAGAAATAAAACCTAATCTAAAGAAGAAGAAGAAGAAAAGAAAACTTTAAACTACTAACCTCTTTCTTTGCATCCTCCCCACTTGCTCCAAGCCTTCAAGCTCCAAACCTTCTCCTCAAGCTCCAAGGACTCCAAGGACCTCAAGGACTTTAAAACTTAAGCTAGAGTGCTATGGAGGAAGCTTGTGCAATTTCTCAAGCCTCTACTCTCCAAGCTAGCTCTCTAAAGCTTATTCTGTGTGTTAAAACTGATTTTAGAGCCCTCTATTTATAGGGAGGCCTGAGTTTAATCAATGGCTGAGTTTAAATCTCTTAGGAATGATACAAGGGCTCTAAACCAGTCTTCCAAGGTGTTTGAACTCATCCCAAAGTCCCCATGGCCGAACTGGACACATGGCAGGGCTTGAAAGAATCCTGGCAGGAAAAATACTGTGGAATTTAACAAAATAGGCTGAAAAAATTGACAACCATCCACCTTGGGACAGTTGGCCGTCCCTTGGTGGACGGTCATCCATCCCTCATGCCATTTTGCTAATCATGAGCCAGAAGCCTCGAGACTTTAAATATCTATGCCAAAGCCTCGAGACCATTCGAGACAAGATCGACAGTCATTCAGGGCTTTTGTGATTCAAAGGACAACACTGCCCTTCAGTCACAAAAGGCCTTATTTTCTATCAAGCCTGGCTCAGAATGCCATGGAATTTTGCAGGGATGTTTATAGACTCTCTAAAAACCTAATGCAAAAAGAACCGACTCAATCTGACCTAAAAAACTACATGTGATAATGACCTCTATCTAATTACCCACAAGGGTAAAACTGGGAACCTAGGGTTTTGACACCCTATTTCATTTCTAAACACAGGCAACCATTCATGACCATACTCATGGTCAAAAATGGATGTCTACAGAAGCCTCTTGTTGATGTTCATGGCTTCGCCAGTGAATATCAACAAAAAAAAAAGAGACATCCCATTTTTGCCACAACAAAATAGGGATAATCGAACCAATTATTTAACTATTAAAGCTTCGCTTCAAATTCTCTCTTTCCTAGAAGTCTCACTTCTAGTTATCTCAAGGATTTTCAATCCTTTTTGGAAATTTCATTTCCAATTAACTCGCCTTAGAAATTTCATTTCTAGTTATTTCTAGGATTTTCAATCCTTTTGGAAATTTCATTTCCAATTCTCATTAAACTTAGCAGTCTTCAACTTGCTCTAGAAATTTCATTTCTAATCATCTTAAGGATTTTCAATCCTTTTAGAAATTTCATTCATTTCCAATCATCTTAAAAACTTGGGAGTCTTCGACTCACTCTAGAAATTTCATTTCTAATCATATCAAGGATTTTCAATTCTTTTGGAAATTTCATTTCCAAATATCATAAAACTTTGAGAGTTTTCAATTCAACCTAGAAATTTCATTTCTAATTATCTCAAGGATTTTCAATCCTTTTGAAAATTTCATTTCCAATTATCTTAAAAACTTGAGAGTTTTCAACTCAACCTAGAAATTTCATTTCTAATTATCTTAAGGATTTTCAATCCTTTTGGAAATTTCATTTCCAACCATCATATCATATTTTAACATTATTGATGTCATTATTATATACATTTCATGTATATTTCATCAATAACTCGTGCATTTCACAAAATCTTAAGGATTTGGGCTTCCAAAATGGGCTTTTCTCATTAGCAACCTTTCATGGCTCACTCACCTTCACAATCCCCTTCATGGGCCTCACAATCTCATCATATCAAATGTATTCGTAATCATTTCATGATTACAAACTTGTTTACACAATCTTTTCACTCATTCATTTCTATATCTCATGGTTTTCAACCAAAAACTCATCATTTTATGTGAACTTTCCTATTCACAATTGCTCAAATCTCATCTTTGTATGCATCAATTCCTCTTTATTTCTTATCAACTCATCAAATATCATTCAATCTCAATCAAATGTATTTTCCTGAATCAAAAATTGAAAGGAAATGAGTCAAAATTGGTCAAAATAGGCCAAAATAGTCAAAATAGGGCCTAATGGGCTTAAAAAGTCAACATTTGGCATCAAAAATGGATGACCATCCACTCAAGGATGGCCAACCGTCCAAGGTGGATGGCCAGCCGTCCCTTGGTGGACGGCCACCCGAGCCCTCAACTTCTCTTTTAGGTGTTTTGACACCCATTTGCCCATTCATGCATTCTTTGCCTAATTTTGAGACTTTCTCTCTCTAGGATTTCCCAATTTCTCTCAAAATCTATCACATTTGATTTCATTCCATCTAATTCATATTCCAAACACTTCAAGCGTTTCCATTCACCTTAGTTTGTGAATCAAAAACCTAGGATTCCATCCTTGCATTTCAATTTGGGGATTCAAAACCCAAATACACATCTACCATACCCATTTTCTCAAGATCCACTACCTATACTCATGGCAAATAGGTATGAATCCAAGTACCCATACATGAAGATGAAGAGTTACAAAGCACCTTCACATGATCCCAACAACACAAGCTTGTTATTGGAGCCTAATGCTCATCTCTCCCACATCCATACTCTACAAGAGGTAAACTTTCTTTCCATGCTTTTTCATTGAATCATTGATGTCTAGATGCTTCAATATTGATCTTTGGATATTATTTGATGACTTGTGTTCATGAAATTTGTATTTGGCAAAGCTTGGGAGCCCCATTTTACTAACTTCACAAGCTTGAAATGTTGCCCACCAAGTGTTTGATAAAATTCCCAAGAGATTAGAATTTGATTTTTTGATTTAAATTTCTCATGCCATGATTCAAATATGTTTCAAACATCATTTGGATACTTTCAAAAACTCCATGACAAGTTTTTACAATCATTTTCAAGAATGTGCACACTAGGTGTTTGATAAAATGCCTAAAGGGGGCAATTTTCAATTTTTCAAATCAATTCATCATATCATGCTTTTTCAAATGTTTTTAAAATAATCATATCATGAAATATTTCAAGTAATGCACATATCAAAATTTTGCATGAATTAAGACTTAGCTTATTTTTCAAAACCTTATTACATAAAGTGTCATTTTCATGACTTTTAAATAATTTTATTTCAAAACTTATGCTAAGTATTTATTTCATGATTTTCAAAATTCTATTCTCTTGAGATTTTTATTTCCAATTCAATTTTCATGAAAAGAAGTCATATGTCATTTTAAATGAATTATGTTAATCCTTGATATAGAATTGAAAATACCAAAATTAATTGCATTAATTATGGTTTTTTTTTTTTTTTTTTTTTAAAAACTCACACTTGAAAAACCATTTTAGAAAAAAAATTTGAAAATTTTTTTTTTTTTTGAAAATGTGTCATTTTGTGAGTTAATTTTGTATTCTTGATTCAAAGAATTAGCATAACTTATCTTTAGACCTTTAATCCATTAATATTTATCTTTACAGCCAGAGTTCGACATCAGGACTCGGTCGTCTCTACAGGGCATTATTGGATGGTGGGCTAAGATTGATACTCTCCAACCATATGTCAAAGCCACTATCTGAAGGCTTGGTTTTGGAGACTTCATCGACTCACTATGGGTTAATACCATGGATAAACAGGCTCTCATGGCCTTATCCGAGCTTTGGTGGGACACCACCAACACTTTCCATTTCGAGTTTAGGGAGATAACTATGACTCCTCTTGACTTTACCATGATCACGGGACTTTCCATTGGGGGTCGCCCTTTGGATTTCTATGATGGTGCGAGCAAGAACTCGACTTACTTAGATACCTATCTCGGGGCAGCTGATATGGAGATCGTGAAGAAATCAGTTCGCCGAAATACTCTCTTTAACACATTTAGCAATATGCCTGAAGGGGGAGATCCTGATCATATCGTGCGGGCTTTCCTTTTGTACCTGTTTTCATGCACTCTTTTTGCAGGCACCGCTGATTTGGCCCCTATTGGCCTTCTCGCTAGTTTGGAGGATATTGATACCATTTCTCAGTATGACTGGGGCAGCGCTGCCTTGGCCACCATGTATAGGACCATATGCTGTCGGTCTCGAGGGGTATGCACCGACTTTGGAGGCATGGGATTTGTCTGGGAGGTACACTCACTTATTTTAAGAAAATATCATAAACTTCCCTTTACTTATCTTTTAACAATGCACATATCCTGCAGGTATGGGCTCATGAGTATCTTGACCTGAATAGCCTCACACTGATTGCTAATGACCTTTCCTAGCCAACCCTTGCTCGATATGCCCCAGATAGGCGGGTGAATGCCATTGCCCATAGGCATGATTATGCTTATAGTCGTGTTTTTATTGCAGGGTTGCGCTCTAATAAGGTAACCATCTTCATTTCTGCTTTCTTTTCTCAATGCTCGAACTTTCTCTAATATACCTCGTCTTCAGGTGAGGTGGAGTCCTTGGCGCCATTGGAGATGCACCATGCCTCAGCTTAATCCTGTAGTTGAGATGTCCCACAAGAGGATTCTATTCGAGGGGCCTTCAGGCAGGTACTGGTACCTTGGGGAAAGAGTGCGTGCTCAACTTTGTGGGGCTCATTCAGCTGCTCGTGTACCTCATGCACCTCCTCCCTCTATGAGGCACACTGTTAGATTGACAGACCATGCCCTAGCAGACGCCATGGCTGGTGTATTTTCGGATGCTTTCCATCGTCCGCATGAGGATTACCATACATTCTATCAGCACTATCTGATGCATCCATTAGTATCAGGATTTCCCCCTACTGAGGTATCATGCTCTCTCTTGAGAGCCTTGCCTCTTTTCTATACATTATTCCTCATATCTCTTTATTTGGCAGGGTCGTCGAGCCCGAGGACATACTTCTCATCCTACAGCTACTGCGGCTCCTAGTGAGGGCGAGCCCTCATCCTCTGCTCCTTCTTTGCCACCTGTCCCTTGGCAAGTGCTAGTTATTGAGGATGGCAGCTTAGTTCAAAGACCAATCACTCGAGTGCCTTATAATGAATATCCACACATTGATCCTTCTTATACTTCGGTAATCATCATACTTTCACCTTTTGTCATATGTGGCTCTCTCTCTCCTAACATTTTAAATCTTTCGACCTTTTAGGTGCCCGTATCATACACTGAGGAGTGGTTGGCATATAGTGCATCATTGACTAGGGAACTTCAAAGTATGAATCTTGATGCACATAATGCGAACATAGCTGCACAAGTAACTTTCTCTCTACTCTTTCAATCACTAATGATTTCATTCTTCACTAATCTCACCTAATCTTTGGGTTTGCAGGCTTCGAGCCAGCCTTCACAGGAGCACCATGGATTGAGAGGGGATCACGAGGCATCGGGTTCACGGGGAACGAGGAAATCATCCCGGGGGAGATGATTTTATACTATTAGGCCTATAGGAGGCCTGGTTAGGGTTTTCAATGTAACTTTTTCTCTATGTATGCACTAAAAACCCCGATTAGCATGTAATTATATCCTAATGAGAATACAAATATGTTTCAATTGCTTTTTTGGTTCAATTTTAACCCAAAAATAGGTCAAAACTGACAAAAAGTAAGCGAAAAGTCAAACCGGGAGTCAAAAGGTCTCGAAAAAGTCAAAATTAGGCAAAATTTGGGATCAAGGATGGATGACAATCCCTCCATAGATGGTTGGCCATCCCTAGGGGACGGTTGGCCGTCCTTTGGGGGATGGTCATCGACCCTGGTTTCCATTTTTTGATTATTTTGACGTTTTTTGACTTTTTGAGTGCTCTACTTCGCCTCTAACTCGATTTCTTTGCCAAAAAGCTATAAAAACACACATCTATGCTCACTTTCATCACACTAAAAATAATGGAAGCTCTCAAGTTGATCATCAACCTATTCGTAGCAAGAATGTGGGCAGAAGATAAGAAGGTGTTTACACGATTCGGCCTGACTTCGTGGTTCTTTCTCTGTCATGTGAAGCTTGAAGACAAGCTTCTCAACTCTGTGATCCACTTCTGTGACTCTGATCTTTATGTATTTCGCTTCAACTGTGAAGAGGTATGTCCTTTATTTGAAGAGTTTTGTGCCTTGATGAATATCTCTGTTAATGGTCCCTTCATCTTTCCTACCATCCGTCGAGGTTACTTCAAAACCTTTTCTTCTCTCTTTGAACTCTCGTCTAGGGAAGTTTCTTCATTCATCCATGAAAACTTCATTGATCTTCTCAAACTAGCTTCATTTTTCTTAAGGGAAGGGGGAAAATCACTAGCTCTTCATAGGCCTACCCAGTACGCACTCGCCTTATGTCTAGTGGATTGTTTTCTTGTTTCAAACGGAACCACTTTCGTACCAATTGAAATATGTGAGCTTATTCTGCCATTGTCGAAGTCTCACAACATTATCCCCTTGGTGTTGGCTGAAACTCTAAACGGGCTTGACCACTTCCACTCCAACTCTGCTTCTTGCATTAGGGGTAGCCCCATTCTTCTTTAGATGTGGTTGGTTGAGAGACTCAAGTTGATCACTCCTTGTAATGGGCCCAAACACTTGTCCTATAACTATTGTTCGCGTAAGCTTTTACTTCTTGAGCATCGTTCGATTCAAGACATGATCATCTTCTTCTCTTCTCTAACTTGGAGAGATATTCAGTGGCATGTGGCTATATGGGACTATGGTGAAGAGTATGTACTACACACTTCGGGATGTTGTCAGGTGAAGCTTATGGGCCTAAAGCATACATCGTTTTACTGGCTTCTCGTGTACTTCGCCAAATGGGTCGTGCTCAAATCAATCTCCCTATCAAAGGGCATGTTCATAGGATAGAGGCGGCTACTCCTTCTTTGGTATCTTGGGCTGTGAAGAAATGGGCTTCAGGCATATGTTTGAGTCAGGTAGAGGATTGCAATGGGCCTTTTAGGCTTGATGGGGAGTACCGGGCTTGGCTTAAACAAGACTTGGGTTCAAAGGTACAGGCTATGAAGGATAAGGTTCGAAGCCTCGTTTATGATTCTCGAATTGTAGCTCAGTCAGCAAGTTCATCACTTTCACTAGATGCGTCACGAGTTAGGACAACTAAGAGAAATAGGGAAAATGAGAATGAAGCCCAAGCTCGCGGAGCGAGAAGGACTTAGAGTAGATTAGAGATTATTTTTTACTTTTCTAAATAATGTAAGATTTGAAGAAAGTAGGGATTATGGATACATATGGCATGTAATAAATCTTTCATAAGATTTCTACCCTTTATGGATGAATAAATATCAATTTTATTAAAATCTCAACAAATATCCCTTAATAATTACAAATGAACCAAACTCTTGGTGTTTTTACAGGAAATAGACCGCACCAAAAGTAACTTTATGGGTTGCCTACGTATCCCCGTCCTTGATGCATTCTCTTGTCATTTTTCCTTAACTCTTGGTGATATTTGGGGAATCAGGTCTTCGTAGTTCATGAATCAAATTGAAGAAGTCGACTTCTTTTTTTTTTTATTTGCTCTAACTTTTGCCTAAGCAGCCTTTTCAGGTTTTCTACTTAGCGAGCTTGATTTTATTAGTATTATTATTTTTTTTATTTGAATACTCTAACTTTTCCCTAGGCAGCCCTTTCGGGTTTTCTACCTAGCGGGCTTTTTTTTTATTATTATTTTTTTATTTTTATATGTGGTACTTCTTCAATTGATCTAAATTGGTAGGTTGAGAGAATTCATTCCTGTCAATGTCTGCAATCTTCACGGCTCCGTCTAACAGTATTTCTCTGATGATGTAAGGACCTACCTATGTGGGCTTGAACTTTCCTCGCGGGTCGTGGATCGGTGCTCGGATCTCTTTTAGTATTAAATCCCCTTTCTTCAAACCTCTGTGCTTCACTTCTTTGCCAAATGCCTTGGTTATTCTTCTTTGATACCCCTGAATATGGTAAAGTGCCCTCAATCGTCTTTCATCTAGTAGAGCTAACTCTTCATACTGGTTCCTTACCCATTCCACCTCCGTCAGTTGACTTTCCATGCCAATCCTTAATGACGGGACTTCTAACTCCATAGGCAATACCGCTTCCAATCCATATACAAGTGAAAAAGGTGTAGCCCCGGTCAATGATCTAATGGAAGTACGATATCCCACAGTGCTAGTGGTAATTTCTCATGCCAGTCGTTGTAAGTCTCGGTGGTCTTTTTCAAGATCGACTTGAGATTCTTATTTGCTGCTTCAACAGCCCCATTTGTCTGTGGTCTATAGGGAGATGAGCGGTAATGCTTGATACAATACTTTTGTAAGAGCGCTTCGGTTTCTTTTCGAAAATGCTGTCCATTGTCAGATATGAACTTGTGGGGCACTCTATACCGGTAGATGATATTATTCTGTATGAATCTCGCTACTTGCTTGGCATTCAATGTCTTGTATGATGCAGCTTCTACCCACTTGGTGAAATAATCTATGGCGACCAGGATGTACTCGTTAGGGATGTCAATGGGATGGGTTAAAAGGGTAACCCGCCCACCCCCGCCCCTATTGGGAAGGATTTGGGAAATAGATTTGAAAACCCTATAGGGTTTGGGAAAAAAAATTAAAACCCTGTAGGGTTTGGGACGGGAATGGGATATGGCTTCTCCAACCCGCCCCGTCCCGAATATCTATGTATATATAAATATACTAAAATATTTTCCATTTATTCACAATACTTAGTGTTTTAAGATTTTTATCATTTCTATTTTTTTCTATTCTTTTCACCAAGTTAGTGTGTATAAATATATATTTGAACTACAAATACCTATAATTCAAGATAGAAATCAAAATTTGTTGAGATTATGGTTAGGGTTCATTCCAAAATAAAATAAAATTGAAGTTTAAAAAATATTTTAATTATTTTCTCAAACCCGATGGGAAAACCCGCCCCGCCCCGCATAATTATTGCCCCGTCCCGTCCCGTTTTAAGTTGGGATTGGGACGGGTTTGGGAAATGATTTTTATTCATGGGACGGGATTGGGAAAGCAAAAAGCCCCCCCCCCCCCCCCCCC
>JAESVK010059206.1:72180-85548 GCA_017140935.1 Hamamelis virginiana | reverse complement strand
GTGTATACTTTCATACTATATATTATTATTATATATTATATATCATATTTTGTGATTGATTAGATAACTAGGATTGTTTTGAAAAGATTTTGATAAAGCCCAAACTTAATTAGGAGACCTTTAATTAGGACGAGGTGGGTGCCTACAAGGAGTTCCTTGGAGCCTTCCCACTTCGTAACCTAGCCCCCGAATCCAACTTTGATTCGAAAGACCATGCTTTTCCAAAATATGGGGTCAATGTTTTATTGAAAATAAAACTCTTTTTTGTGGTTTCCTTGTTCCCTAAAAATAAGGTGGCGACTCCAAGTTTTTACAAACTCTTATCCTTTTTCAAAAAACCCTATCTTGAGTGGATAATAGAGAAGGATAAATGTGGATAATAGAGAAGGATAATAGAGAAGGATAAATCGAGACGGATAAACATCATCCACAATCCACTCAAGATAAACACCCCCCAAAGAGTGAACGAGGGGGCCTCCCGATCCAGGTTGGCTGGTTCACAACTGGATGTATTTTTACTATTTCCTCTACGATTGCTGCAAAAAGAAGAATAATAATAATAAAAATAAAAAGAAGAAGTAGTAAATAGAAATCGATACAGAACCTTAAGTGTTGTAATCAACATTTGTGATAAGATAACTAACGAAGAGCACTATTAAAGGCATAAACTAGATGGCCGACTCCAGTGACGAAGAAGAAGAAGATCGAAGCGAGTTTAAGAATATTTTCATCATCGGACGAGCATTAACAAAAAATTGTGATGATCAGCGATGTTTTCACTGCAATTGTGGGATTCAGACGATGCATATTTCACACTCACGACAATGCAAATTCCGATGATGCAAATTCCGACGGTGCAGATCAACTCAATCATGCTACTAATCTTACTGGGGCTGCAGTAGTTGCTTGTTGGAATCTTCAGCGGATTCTGACGGTGTAGATTTCATACTCACGAATAATTATTCTAACAGTGGATTATTGAAAATAATTTTAGACCACATAATATAAATGAAATCCAGTCATAGGAAGTCAAGTCAGAAATGGATGAGCCCTTGGCATTATCAATAATCCATGCGCAGTTAAAAAAATGGTTAATTAATCTTTGAGACTATAGCCAAGTAAACAGCACTGCAGCTATGGGGATCTAGATTTGCTAGTGATCTTACATCGTATCACCATGTGGTGATTCACCGTTGAGATGATGCCACCCAAGACTTTGAGAAGATCTAAAGGTTCATATTTATTTGTCTTGACTTGGGTACTAAAATACAAATTTCTTTTAGCAATAATCATATGTTTCTAACTCTTTTTTTTTTAAGTAATAATCATGATAATTCAAAGGCCAATTTTTGAAAAAATGTCACTGTAAAAAACATTGATTATTTAGTTCTTCAAAATATTATCGTTTTTTAACAATCAATTTTTTTTTTTCAGAAATTGACTATAGAATCACTGTAATTTTTGGCAAGCCTAACTTACATAAGAGGGGTCTATGATCCAATGTTAATTTTTCAAATTTTGTTTTGCAGTTGGTCATATAGAGGTCTATTAGCATTTCAATATTTTTGTATTTCTAAAACTGGCTCAGATCTTTTGATTTTGACTTTTTAGTGTAGTTTTACTGTAGGATTGACCACACCAGGATGATCACCACCATGGTGATATGGTGTTAGATCACTGGCAAATAAATACATTAGCAATCTATTGTAAATATTGCATGTAAAAATAAATACATTAGCAATCTATTGTAAATATTGCATGTAAAAATAAAATGGTATTTTACGTCAATAATCCTAAATTTTTAGAATATTACGTGAATGAACTCGATCCAAAGATAATTACGAACATGAATCTATTACTGTATTTTTATACCAAAATGCCCTTCAAACGGTCAAAACATCTCTTTGACTTTTAATTTTGCACATAATTCCCAATCCTCAATTTTACACAGAATCCTTAAGTTTACACAATCTCCATTCGTCAACACATCAAATCAAATATTTAATGCCTTTCATTCCATGTCTCCCAGTAATGATGGGTTTGGAATTGGGGATTAGAAATTTTTAGTATAATTGGGAATTCTATGTTAATTTGGGGATTGGGGATCCTTTGTTAAATTGGAATTTTGTTCATTTTTTTGGGACTGAGGATTATATATTAAATTAGGGATTCAGTGTAATATTGTGGATTGTTAGCAAAACTTTTGAAAAAACAATTGACTTTTGATTGTTTACGTGGTAAAATGGTTATTATTTTGTCTATATAAGTATATTTTGGTCCAAAAAAAATTTACATAATTATCTTTGGATTGGGTTCGGTTCGTTCACATAATATTATGAAAACTTAGGATTATTGACTTAAAATGAGGCCGATGGCAATTTTCAAATATTAGAGGAGATCCTTGTAAATTTGCCAAATCTTAATAGATATTATTGATAAAATTTATTCAAATAAAATTAAAAATTGAAATTAAAAAAAAAAAATTATAAGTTTGACTGACAATAGCATCAAACACATAAGGTCCCATTTACAACTTGGCAAATAGTTTGGATTTGACAACAATATATATAAAATTGGAAATTATCAATCATGAAGGTGAACCCTACCTAAAGATAATATTGTCTTCAATTCAAATATATTATTATATTTTTTATTTAATTTAGCGAGAGAAGAATACAGAAAAGCACATATAAAATTGCGATTAATTTTCAACCATGACGGTGAACTCTTCCTAACATATTGTCCTTAATTCAAATCAATGATAAATTAAGTGTGAGAGAGAAGAATAAAAAAAAAAATGTACATATAAAATTGCAATTAATTTTCAATCATGATGGTGAACACTACCTAACCACACTATCCATAGTTTAAAATTAGGAAAAAATATAGTTAGACCCCTTTAATTATTTTAACTCTTTTACTCTTTATAGTTTTGATTTGTAACACTTTGCACCCTTATGTTAGTTAAATATTTGATTTTTTTTTATTGAAAAATAGTGCTAGGCTTATTATTTTTTATGCAATATTTATCTTAGTTAATGTATCCACAACCATTCGGGTGAAGTTTTAGGATTTTTCTCAATGTATTTTATTTATTATATGAGCTTTGTTGTATGAAGAAAATAATTCATAAAATTTAAAATGTATTGAGAAAAATCATAAAAAAATTACCAATTTGCTTATAAATACATTAACAAAAAGATGTATTATTCTCTCCAATGCATCCGCCACAGGAAGAGCCAAAGCATCTGCCAAAGGAAGAGTCAAAGCCATTTTTTGGCTAAAAGTTCAAAATTGCATGCTCCGATGCATTAGCCAAACGTCCCTCCAAATTTTGGTTTAACCAAATTGCTCATTGGCAGAAACAGAGGGAAGGGAAGGGAAGGGAAGGGAAGGGCATGGCTCCCCCTGACTTGTTGAAAAATTTCTATACATACATATAGGGATGCTATTATAAGTTATACCTTACATAAAGCTGCATAAGGCATCCTCAATAGGGCCAAATGTAGTGCATATTTTGAATTACTGAGCGTTAGATTAGATGAACTGTGTGTCAATTTCATGCTTGCCAAAAATGACAGTGATCCAACGGTTGGTTTCTAACAAATGTCACTGTGAAAAATTATTACATTTAATTTGATCTTCAAATTATTGCCATTTTTTCCTAGTTAGCTTTTCATAAATCGACTATTGGATCATTGTGATTTTTTGTGAACATGAAATTGTTTGCCCTATTGAGGTAACCACTTTGCATAATGCACACCTTATAATATCATTCTTGTTATTTTATACATTGTATATCTTACACAACTACTCTAAAGACCGGCATTTCTATTTTAACAATAAAATTGAAGGAACAAATTAGCATTAAAATTTTGGAAAGGGATTGAGGTAGCTGTTGAAAAGAGATCGAAAAGAGAGAGAAGAAATAGAGAGAGTACATTAGAGGGAATGTGAAGAAAAGAGACGGAATTTTGGCTAGAGGCTCACATAAACATCATGCATTTATATTTTTATCTTTTTGATGAAGTAGTATTAATCCAATAAATTAATTAGTTTGGCTGGAAACTAGTAGCAAATATTCAATTTTTAATGAATGATGCTTTGGCCATAATATTTTCCAAATTAGTTGAAGTCCTAAATCATATGCCATTTGACAAGGACATATATTTGGTTCTATATCTACTGTTGATTACCTTGTTTTTTGTAATTTATTTTCAGGTAAAGCCATCCATGATGCAAAAGTTTCTGCTGTTCGTGAAGTCATTGTTGAAATGGACAAAAAATACATTTATTGTCTTGGAATTCCTCTGGAAATTTATTGTGAAGAATTTAATATGTAGTTATGCAAACTTGCTTTATGTATTCAACTTGTTTTATTTATTCTTTATGTTTCTTAATAATGTACGTGGGATTCTCGTCTTGATTATGTTATATATATATAAATGTGTGTGTATGTGTGTGATTTTAAATACACAGAATAAAGTTTATTTGTAAATGCAGTTGAAAACCGAATGTCATTTCGTGCTCAAGAGTCTGGTAATGTGCAATATTTGTTTTAAAGTAAGCTCTTTCATGAATTTAATGTCAATATTTTTGTCGGACAACATTCCATTATAGCACTTGTTTTCCATAGCCATGAGTTTATATAATTCTAGAAATTGGTTAATGAAACCTAGCTGACTTGTTTTCTTTTGCATCTGTTGATGGAATTTGTGGAAATGAAGATGTACAATTATTGCAAATGAGTCTGAGCAAGTTTGAGTTAACCACAAAAATGGAACCAGTCATTTTGGTTTTTTAATTGCATTTGAAGACAAAAGTCTTCCCTCCAGAAATGCAACACTAAAGAATAATGCATATGCTAAAAACTGTGCAACTAAAGCTCACTATAAGCTTGGTGCAGACTAGAAGTTGATTATGTGATAAATCTATTTAGAAAGTACAAGCAGTCAATTTTTGGGTGGGGTAATTTGATGACTGAAAAAAAAATAAATAAATAAATCCTCTGTTCTTAAAATCAAAATTGCAATTGCTTGAGGAATACAGAGAGAGTGCTCCCATTTTCTTGCTTTAACTCTCACCCTTAATCCACACGGTTTGTTAATGAACTAATGCATGCGTACTGATGCAGTTTAAGGAGGGTTGGGCTAACCCTTTTCTTTCTTGCTCATCTCAACAATATCATTCTTTTTAAATCCTGCTATTTGACTAATTTGAGCATTGAAGAAGTCCCCTCATCCGCCTTCTCATTTCTCATGAAATGGACATAAATCTTTAGGGGAAAAAATACACATTTTTTTTCTTTCTTCCACCTAAACAACAAAAGGCCCATTTGTTGGTGGTGAACCCTATCTAAGAGTATTTCTAGTACATTCATGCAATTTGAGGCGCCAAAGCTGAAATTTGGCACTAACAGCTTAAATTAATGACTTGTTTTTGAATTGGGCTTGGGGAGTGAGGTGAGGAGTTTGTCTAATGTGGAAAAAGAGCATATGAATCCTTCTATTTTAGTATTATTATGATTTGCTTCAATGGGGCTGTTCAACTTCTTAGTTGATGCTTCTTTTGGGTAGTTTGATGGATTGTTGGTTGGGCGCTGGCTGTTTTGTGGTATCCCTTATTTTTTGGATTGTCTTTGCAGGATTGTTGCCTCTGTTTGTGGGCTTTTAGGTTTTAAAATGGTGGTTCCCTGCGTTAGGCTTCTTTGGTTGCCTTTGCTAGGAAATAGTGTCTTCGTGTATGGTTTCTTTTTTATATAATAAAATTCACCTTTTTGTTTATCAAAAAAGAAAGGAAAAAAACATACATCATTGTGTTTGTGACCACAAGTGAGTCCATCTTTTAAGTATGAGCTAGTAAATCTTGGCAATTGATCAACGTCACATTATTAAAGTTAGTTTTTAAACTATAAAAAAAGATAGGAAAAAAAAAATTAAAAATTTCAATATGACATAGAATTTATTATTTTTTTGGGGTATTTTAGCCATAGGTCCCTCATATAAAATTCATAATTTGTTGTATACAAAGAGAGTTTTCGTACGATGTCAGTGGCTTTTTAAATTTTATTTCTCCCTTGGGAAATGTCACATCACATTATTAAAGTATATTTTCAAAATTTTTCATTCATTGCAAAAATAATTTCCAAATATAGGAAGCATTGATCGATGTCATTACCAAATTTGGGAGTCAGGGATAGCAATTCATAGGAGCACCTTTTTTTTTTCCTTCTTTTTTGGCTGTTGCTCCCAAATTTGATAATAGCAGCCCCAAATTCGGGTCCCTTGGAGATGTTTTTATTAGAACTTTTTCGCGCTCCTAAAAATCAGCCCTTGAACGAGCTTGATTTTCATCATCGAAAAGGTTGCTACACATTCCATAACATGCCACGATGCCAAGATTATTAGAACGGTGAATACCAATCAGCTCAAAGAATGAAGCTAAAAGGCATCACACAAAATCCTATAATCCACTCCCAAGGTTTGTTGAATGCCCAAGGAAAAGTAGACACATATAGAATCTATTAGGATCGGAAAATAATAATAAAAATTTTCAAATATTACCTCACAAATACGTGTGGTAATCATGATCGTAATCATAGCAAAGATGTTTTGGTTATTTCCTCACAAATACGTAATATCCCCAAAATTCATATTATTGAATGCACTTTAGACCTTTTGTGAATTAGCTAGGTATATTGGTAATTATAAAAAAAATTAAGAAAAAGAGAAAAAAACATATACTAGCCAACTAATGAATCTGAAATTAAATTCCATATTTCCACACCGATAACGTATGGCAAAAAGACACATCGTATATATGTGTGGCTCTGTTTGACTTGTGCAAGGATGCTATGGAATATCTATAATATATATAAGCGCCTATTGGCGTTAACTTTTTTTTTTTTTTTTTTTAAATCATTTTTAGAACTCAAAATTTCACTTAATCTTAGAGGAGTAATAATTACTCTTAGACAACTTGAGGATTAATAGCTAGGATGGTTCGCAAGATTTTCAAATTGAAAATGATTGTGGCAAAAGTTTTGGTTAAAGTTAGGGGGCCCAACTCATGCCACAATTACTTCTAGTATGAAAATTTTGATATGTGTAAGAGATGATTTCAAACACAATTCTAAAGAAATATATGAATAGATATTTCTTCAAAAGTGATTTTAGAAAAAATTATGTAAATGGAGCCTAAGTGTTGGCTAAATGAGAAAGGCTTTACTATAAAAGAGTTAGGCCAATTTTTTGGGGCCCTTTTTCCTATCAAAATTTTGGAGCCTGTAGACAACGGTCTTGCTGGTCATTCACCACACCAGAAGCAGTTTTGTTTACGGGATCTTGTCTGTTTTGACATGTTATGGGTATGTCAATTTATCCATTGAAAAAATCGTTGCTCAACTATGTGTTCTAATATATAGTGGAATCTATCGCTCCAAATAAGAATAATTTTTTAGTCTAGATTTGGATAATATGGGGGATAGAGGGAATACTGTTTTAAGAAAACAAATTTATAATGGTGAATTTCATTCGGGGCATGTCCATATGGTCAAGTAGTGTTATATATATAACAGTTGTTAGCAGCCAACTTTACTCAAATATATATATCTTGGTGCCAGGGAATATCCTTCATTTAGGCATGATGTTAGTTGTAATGCATTATCAGAATCTTTTTAATCCATTGCTGACTATTTAACAGGGGCTGTAGAGTTTCTAATTTAAATCTCCATACAGATGCAGCCATACAGATTCATTTTATGCTAGGATTTGGAGGGGGAGGGGGGGGGGGAGAATTTTTTTTTTTTTTCTTTTTATTAATTTTTGCAAGAAAATTATCAAACAATAGACCTTCAAATAACACTTAGAATACACGTAACAAATTACAAACCATATGTTTGTAATTTCATTGATACTTATGAAACATGAAATTCAAAAGGAAATTGTGAATAAACGCAAGCCCATGGAATGATAGTCAAATCATATTGAAGAAAGATGAAATATCAAATCAAATTAAACCACATGTTTCAATTGGTTCACCCCCAACCTCTTACAACCATACTACAATAATCAATCACAAATATGATTTTCATTAGGCTTATCCCAAATCTCCTATCACCACACAAATATATCACAAGCTAACTTAATCAACCAATTAAATAAATAAAAACTCAATAACAAATACGAACAATAAACCCATTAAACCACATTACACATGCCTTTTTTTTCTTTTAAGTAAGTTATCCTCCAATCCCAAACATTTAAGTTCAACAATTCAGCTACTTGTTTAATTGGATTTGGGATTGGGCTACTTATTTGGGTTGAGGATGGGCTAATTTGGACTACTAATTTGGGCTCTAATATATTTTTTTATTGGTCTTATAGTAGTAAAAATTGGTCATCAGAGCATGGATAACTAGATTATCCATAATTGAAAAAATATCCAAAAGTCCTTGAGTTTGGAGCTCTATACTGTGAAGTCCAATTTTATACCATGAGGTCCATAAGATTTTCAAATTCCTTTGTATATTTGTCATGCTAAAAAGATTATTGGACTTGGTGTTATAAAAAGTTTAAGTGAGGGACTTAGGGGTATGCCACCCACTCATAATTTTGGGGGGCCAATTTGGTTTTCTTGCTACTATATACATATATAACATAGACACATAGTATATATATAGTGAAGGAAAGTGAAAAGCATGCCCCCATCCCATGCACCTAGTTCCGCCCCTGACGACTAGAACTTTACCAGGATACTAGCCAATACCTTCTTGTATCTTTAATTTCTCTTGAATATATTATATCTATTCTTATTTTGCTTTCCCCTAATACTTTTGATTCCTGATGGATTGGGCTGAGGTGATTGATAAAAGACAATTCAGTTTTATTGTTGAATACAGTCTCTTTCAGACGTCTGAAGTGGGTCAGAATCTGATTCGGTACAAGTGTTTGGCAATGAAAAAATGCTAAACAAAAGATACAGGAACAAAGCAAAGTACTAAGAAAAGAAATTTTCATCTCTTAAAAATGCATGTTGGGAAGAGATCGATTCCCAGAAAAAGAACAAAGACAATTACTGGGTTGTTCTTTTTCATTTTAATTCTCTCATTCTTTCCTTGGACTACATAGAGTGATAACAGAAAAGGATAAGGATCCATTAAGAGTTAAACAATTAAAGAATAATGGTGTTATATGGGCACTTCCTAGGCCAATGCAAAAGAAAGGCACAATATATGGTAAGCTTGGATTTTGGGGCAAGCATTATCCACTTTAATTCTGATTGCTTTAAAGTAGTGCAATTATGGGAAACCTCCCATAAAATTCCCCTCTTGATCGAGCACGTCTTGAGTGCTAGAGAGAGAACTGATTAAAATAGAACTTCTCCTCTTTCGTTTTGGTGATAGAAGAATAAAGTGAAGAAGATCGAGCTGAAGATGGCTGAGTCTGTAGTATCCATGGTAGCGGAAAACCTTGGTGGCTTGCTCGTTCAAGAAGCCAAGTTCTTAAAGGGGGTGAGAGAGCAAGTGGAGCAGATGAAATTGAGCTGGAGTTCATCAAGGCATATTTAAAAGATGCAGATAAAAAGCAGATATATAATAGATGAAACAATTCGGACTTATGTTTCAAACATCAGAGAAGCTGCTTATGATGCGGAGGATGTCATTGAATCTTTTGCCCTCAAAATTGCATCCAGAAGAAGAGGTGGCAGCATAAAAAACTCCTTCAAGAGGTATGCTTGTATAATCAGTGAGGCTGCTAAACTTCATAAGGTTGGCTCCGAGATTGAGGCCATTAAAACCAGGATCACTACCTCAAAAGGATGGTTGGATACTCAAGGAATACAACGTTCAAGGGAAGGTGAAGAAGGCCTGAGTTCTGTGGTCGAGAGGCAACGGCAACGGAGGCAATCTTATTCGCATGTTGATGAAGAATATACAGTTGGGTTGGAAGGAGACATAAAGAATTTGTTGGAAGAATTGTTGAATGAAGAGAAGCAGTGCCGAGTAGTTTCAATTTGTGGTATGGGTGGTCTTGGCAAGACCACTCTTGCTAAGAAGGTTTATCATCATCAAGACGTTAGGCGTCATTTTGATGGTTTGGCTTGGGTTTTTATATCTCAGCAATTCCAACCAAGAAACATTTGGGAATGAATTCTATTTAATCTTATCTCTCCATCTGAAAATGAGAGAGAGAAAATTAAAAAATTGAGAGATGAAGAAGTAGCAAAGAAGCTTTATGAAGTCCCGCAAGAGAGGAAATGTTTGGTGATACTTGATGACATTTGGACCATGGAGGCCTGGGAGAGTTTGCGCCACGCATTCCCAGTTGGAAATTCACGAAGCAAAATATTGTTGACTAATCGCAATAACGAAGTAGCAGTGTATGTAGATCCCAGATGTCTTCTCCACGAACCACGGTGTCTATCTGAAAAAGAGGGTTGGGCGTTGTTACAAAAGAAGGCATTCCCAGGAGAATCAGGTGTTGGAAAATTTGAAATTGGAATTTGGATTATCTAAAATTTGATAATATTGTGTTAAATAATAAAACCATCAAATTAAAAGAATAAAAACAGAATGTATATTAATTCTGTAAATTACAGATTTATATACCTAAAAGATGAAGAAGACTAACACAAAAAATATATATATACAATAATTGTACTTAAATAAATGACTTACAAGACGTCCAGAAAATTGAAGTAAACTCGCAGCAGAAATTGATTGAAGTAGAAACTGATCAAGGTAAGTGTTCGACACTTTGTCCTTAAGACAGATTTCGCCCTTCCACTTGGTGCTTAGAGTCTGATGGACGTCTGCCCTCCCAGGATACAATGATCACGTCTGCAAAGGAAGTATTACAATCTGCAGACTCAGCGAACCAGAAATGCAATCTCTCTCTCAATGACAGTATACAAAAATGCTATAAAATGAATGAATGAAATGACTTATGACAGTGTCCTATTTATAGACTCACTGGTGCCTTTTCGTGAAGTGCAGAAAGGTACCAGACACAACTCTCCAGTAAGAGGTGCAACCCTTCAGGTATTTCCGAATAGACATAATCCTCCTGCAGAGGTGTAACTCTTCAGAAATTCTGGACAGACATGACGCTTCACATGGTAATCAGATTTGGCCCAAAAAGATAATGGGTCGGTCTAGATGATCCCACCCCCACCCGACCGGGCCCAATTCGGTGCGGGTGTGGTTTGGATCAAGTACAAGTTTGGGTAGGTCCTCTCCCCTCACAAAACTTTGGTAATCCTTGGGACCCAACCCATAGGTCCAAGGTAAGAGTATATCAACACACTAGCTTTCCACTATTTTTCTAATGTGGGACAATGATGATTACCATCTTCAACAATTTTCAAGTAGGTGATTATCCACTACAATTTCTCATTCAAAACATCAATATTTTGAGCGTATTAATACAACACATTAATCTCTTTCATGAGATGAATGTATTCCAATATGAGCCCACTAAAAAAGACTTGTGGGACCCATATATAAATTAAGCTAAAATAGCTTACTTAAGCTCAAAATATAACATCAGGTACTTAGCTTCATGTATATTTGACTTCTAGAAATATTTGAATATTTGAAATGTTAAATTCTACTGGATTAACCCACTCTATTCTTTTACTTCTTTCATTGCGCGCAATGGTTTTTTGCTTTGTTTTTTGGGTTGCAATGTTGATATATCGATGCTTCGATTGTGTCCAAAGTTGTAAAAAACTCTGGCACTTTCAAGGCTTAACTAAGGGCCAAGACACAAAAAATTATTCTAAAGCTTACAAGATTAGGCGGGACTTCTATTGTGCTCATGCACAGTAGTTGGGACCTACACATTTGATACGCCATTTACATTTTTTATGCTCTAACCTTCAAAATTTACGCGGAACTAAAGTTTGGTTTATTAACTGGCTTAAACCATTTGTCAAAAAGTTAAAAGCTAAAATAAAAAATAAAAAATAAAAAATAAAAACTAATGATTTATTAGTTGTTAATTATTAAAAATAAAATATAAACTCTAAAAATAAAGAATAAAAAAAAAAATTTAAGCAATAACAACTTAATTACAAGTTAAGGCTTTTGTTGATACGAGAGTTCTTATCTTTTTACTGAAAATTGATCATTTTGAAAAAAAAAAATAGAATAGGAGAGTGAGTGACACTTGACTCAACTTTGATTGGGATGTTTGTTGGTTTCTCACATTCTCTCTCTCTCTCTCGAAAATAATTACAAGTTTATAGTGCTATAATTACATTTTTCTTATTCTTTTTATTATTAAACTACATTTACAGACTTAGATTGCTTTTAAAATGTTTGAAAATAATTTTATATTTTTTTAATAAAGTTTATTATTATGTATTTTTTATTTTTTAATATTATTTTTATATATTAAAATTTAATTTTTAATATGATGTCCCACGTCTCGAAACTTACTCCATGTCTCAAAACAACCCAAAGTAATCGAAAATTTTCTTTTTGCTATTGAATATGTTGATGAGCTAATAGTCTGGCAATGCATACCTCTACTTTCAAGAGAGGTTTTGGATTTGAAGACATAGCAGCAAATTGATAATAATCTGTTAATATTATGAATTTTAAAAAATTATTGAATAAACAAAATCCAGAAATTTAGCCACTTTATTGTTATTAATTAAAATTTGATTGACTTTGTACGTTTTAATCAATAATACTATTCCAATAATCTATTTCACCGCAAGGGAGGAAGCTGGGAATTTAGTTCATGGAGGGCAAACTTTATTTGATTGTTAGTATTTTATCTCAATTTTAAAAAGGGAAATTTATCAAAAGGACTAGTCAAAATACGATTTTATTTATCAAGAAGTTCAAAGCATAAGATGTTATATCGATAGGCCCTTTCAAGTCAAATATAAAGTCAACTAGAAACATATATTGTCTAAAATACCCATTTTCTTAATTTCGGCAATATTTTTATTTTCAGTATATTCAAATTTAACATGATCTTTTATGAACGTTTTTTTATTTGAAGTAGTTACTCAACAGATTGGATATGGAAAGTTTTTTTCGAATTTGAAATGAGATAATTGATTTTCTGGATTTCTTATTCTCAACAAAAATTGTTTGGTTTTGGATTTGCAAAATCAAAATGGCAGATGTTGTGTATTGAATGAAAAGAGGATCGGAACTAGGTTAAATAATTGATGCAAACTTTTTGGAGGGGCTGTGAAGATTTGGTTTCTGATTTTTGGTTGATGCAAGCTATCCAAACGTTCTTGAAAGGTTTGTTCCTTGTCAATCTTAACGATTTGATTATACATGGTTTATGTAGATCCGTGTATATATATATATATATATATATATATATATATATATATATATAT
>JAESVK010059206.1:61589-72080 GCA_017140935.1 Hamamelis virginiana | reverse complement strand
ATATATATATATAAAACGTTATTTTTTATCTCCATAAATTCATGGTGTTGTAAGTTGAGTGTATTCCATTTCACAAGTCTTGTTTGTAAAACGGACAAATGATGTATACGAGATAGTTCAATTTCCGTTTTCTAGAGATACATGTATATCTCAACCACGAGTACAATATGTATACATTTCCTACATTAACTTAAAAGTACTATTTGTTTTTTTTGTTTTTTGTTTTTTGTTTTTTTAAGTCCTTTCAAGAATAACAAGTTTCTCTATGATAAAACCTTGCTCTAAAACATAAATAAAATCTTCACTGAAAGATTTTTGAAATGTATACATGAATTAAACCTAATTTTATGTTATAGTTGTTAACATATATGCATGCATGTATCTCCAAGATTTGTTAAATATATACATGAAACTTGTCTCTAAGATTTTTTGTATATTTCTATTCTTGTTTATTTATTTTTTTTTTATATAAGTGAAGCTATACACATTTATTTACTTTCTTTTTAAAAAGATTTTGCTATTTTGAAATCTTGTTTGGATAGCAAAATCAAAATTTGAATTTTCAAAATTGATGAAATGGCTGTGAGATTATAGGAATTTAGATAACCGCTAAATATGAAATAAATTCATATTTAATATTTTTTCAAATTTCGGATTCTTAATTAAGGGCAAAATTGTTTAAAAAATATATATATATTTGAATCTTTTTTATTACCATATTTAATTCAGGACTTTTGGATAAAGCCATCTTATACCAAGATCTTATTGGTATAAACCCATTTAAAAAATTGAATAACACTTTAATAGGGAGTGAGATGGTATGATTGGTTGACTTTCTGGTAAAGGGAGGGAGGGAGGGAGGGAAGGGTGCAAATCAAAATAAGAAAAATAAGATATTGGAGGCCGTGTGGCTTTTATAGGGGGGAAATATCAGACATGCATTCCTTAAGTCAGCCCATGAAAAAAGTGGAAAAATTGGTTTTTTTAGGGACATTTTTTTTTTTTTTTTTTTTTACCGGATGTATAGCATTACTCTTTATAAGGCTAGGATAGAAAAAAAGAGGGGATATATAGGAAAGAAAAATAAAGTGGGCAAAAAATAAATTTCAGGGAGGCGAATTCATGCTTTCAAAGACTTACAAGCTTGGTATTAAACTTAAGAAAAAAGATCCATGGGAGGCCGTTGTCCTGTCCCTTTGACTAGCTTCGTTCTTGATTCCACCTTATATCTCCACGTGTTTGGATCTTCTGTTTGGATTTTTTGTGCTTAAATTTGCTTGGGTACTATGATCATGACACATCATAAAAATACATCATTCATCTTTTATCTCTCACTTTATAGGACGTGTCACAATCTTAGATATCCAAGAAAATCCAATCACATAAAATCCCAAGCAGAACATGCAGACTCTTATCTTCACCCATATGAGTTAATTAGCATATGATGATGTTCGCATTAATAAAAATACTCCCTTCGTCCCACAAAAATAGGCATTTATTCATTTTTTAGAAGTCCCAAAATGATAGGCCACTTTGCAAACTCAAATTATATTTCTTTCAACTTTCTCATATTACTCTTTATAATTCCAAAATTGTCTTGATATACGATAAATTATTCCATATAAATGGCACACCACATGGTATGAGTGATGTGGTGTGCCAATCCAATAAGAAGCTGCCATTTGTACTTTAATCAATCTCTTCTAACAGAGTCATACCCCGTTAGTTGTCGTCCCAAAACACATGCCATAAATTCTGAGATGATGCGGGCGTAGTTTATTTTTCTTCTTATTCTCTTCAGCTTTTAATCGATTAGGATTTTGAAGGACACAAGAAACAAAATTTAAAGAGTTTGAATTGTCACTCCAATCAGCATGAGAGACAAATGAAAGAAGAAGTGCATGAGCAGGTCGAAGAAAAAGCACTAAAAGATGTGGTAGAGACAAGTGGAAGAAGTAGAGAAACGCCTCCCTCCTTCACTTTTCCATTGAACCCATGCCATCAGTATGCCATGCTATTGCAGGCAAAGCTTGCAATATGACTCACACTTACATATCTTTCTTTATCTTTGCCCAAATCTCACCGAGATACATCCCAATATGACTTACACCGAGCCTATCTCTATTGTTTATCTCATCTGGTAGTGGTCTTAGGATTTGTGCTCCCATGGTTAGGGCACCGACTAATGATGAAGGCCAGGAAAAAAAAAAAAAAAAAAACCATAACGTTAGTTTAGAAATAACATGGTGTAAAGAGAATCATTTAGAGAGGGTCCATTCTTGTATATTTGATAAAAACTTATATGTTACCAATATGGAAACAAATTTAAAAAAACAATAATCAAAAATCAAAAACTGAAAATCTGCAAACGTAAAATGTGTGGAATAAATATAGGAAATAAAAAAGTTTCCATTAAATATGTCAGCAGGGAAAAATCGGCAAAATAAAAAAATCGGATTAATTTAAAATTACCTTAAATACCTAATCAAGGATTTAGTAGAATAAAATAGGACTTCTTGATATATAATCTTTTAGATTGGATTTTGGGTGCAAAAAAAAAGGGACTTATTGATCATTTCCCCATATTTTTATTTGTTTTAAAATACTAGAAATGCACCACATGCATTAATTGCACGTGTAAATTTTTGCAAAAAACATTTTTTAAAAATCAAATATAATGTGAACAATGTAATTAAGATGAAATATTTAAGGTTATTAAAAATTTGTGATTACATTTTTTTCAAAAAATCTATAATGTATAAAAAAAAATGATATTAAATTAATACATACGAACTAATAAATTATAAAAGGAAAATTTTATAAATTTTTTTAAAAAGAGTACTAAAAATATTAGCAAAGCTATTATCTCAAAATGAATTAGAATTAGAAAATTTTATAAATTTTTTTAAAAAAGAGTACAAAAAGCAATTTATTTGATATTTTATAGTAATTAATTATTTGAAAAATCATGTTTTATCTCAAAATGAATTAGAATTAGAAATAAATGTAATTCAATTAAGAATATTTTTACTCTATGTATTAGAACTTCATATCAATAAAATTTTATTGATAAAATTCAGTGAGATTATTTGAAAAATTGAGTTACACTTAAAAATAAATTAAAATTCATAAATAATTTTAATTCAATTTTTTTAAGAAAGCCTATTTACTGTGATGGGTGGAATTTTAAAAGACAATGTCTACTTATATACTTTTATAATTATACAGGAATATTTTGGTCAATCAAATTCAAGATATTTCTTCATTCTCACTTTTATAGATAGTATAGATTACTGTCCACATTAGACAGGTGATTAAAAAAATAATTATATGGGTGAATTATTATTGTTTTTGTATTTTACTACTAGTAAAATTATGGGTGCAACTCGGTTTTGTTATGGGAAAATTGGAATAGACCCAACCTAATCCGGTTATGCAAATCCAGGCCCAGAACCAGACCTATGCCCATTTCGAATTCAATTCAATTTGGCTTTGGACGGTCAGATGAATTCCATGTACGGGTCTTCATCATTTAAAAAAAAAAATGAAATAAAATTTAAAAATCCTCCCGAATCCTAACTCCGTCATAACTACTTAAGGATTTCATTTTTTCTCTGTAAAATTGACCTAGGACTAATCCAAATTCAAATTGAACCGAATTGATTGGGTTGGATCGATTTTTGAATTTACCCAACCCAAGTTGCACCCCTAAGTAAAATTACATGTGATGCACACGATAACAGAACAAACAAGAAACAACCCAAATTGTTTAGACTCAATTAACCCCAAGCAACAAGAATTGTTGAGGTTGGACTGGGCTTGAGCCAAACTTGAACTGGGCTTATATTGCCCGGCTAAACCACTTGGCTTATCTTTGCTCAACGGTATGCTATCGAGTGGGTATGATCAGTGAGTAAGCATTATAAGTTGTAACTGAAATAAAATTCTAATGCTCCGTTTGGTAGGAGGGATGGAAAAATGGAAGGAAGGAAAGTAGGAGGGATGGACTTTCCTTCCTCAGGGGAGGGAAACTCTTTTTCTTTCCTGTGTGTTTGGTATGGTGGATGGAAAAGTGGTTTCCTTCCTTCCATGTGTTTGGTAAATAAGGGGGAGGGAAATTATGTATTGTATTGAATTACAATTTTATCCTCTCATATTCAAATATATTTTAAATGATTTTAATAATTTATAAAAATATTAAAAATGATTTGGAAGCCTTCACGTGTGTGTGCGCACATGTGTGTGTGTGTGTATATATATATATATAAAACAGTGGGCGTGGGCATATATGTATAGTTGCTTGCTTGGAGAAGAAAGGGGGGCAATTGTGGGTTTTCAAAATTATAAAAGGGCAATAAAGTTATTTTATGACATAAAGTTGGCTTCCCTCCACTTTTTCGCCCAATTTTGGGCGGATTGAAGATTGGCTCCTTTCCTCCCATTTTTCCTCCCCTTTTTCCCTCCCCTCCTCCCCCCCTCTCATACCAAACAAGCCTTCTACCCATCTTCCCTCCCCTTTTCCCTCCTCTACCTTCCCTCCTCCCACTCTTCCCTCATACCAAACCGGCTGTAAATTGGAAGTTACTAGAAACAATTGAGATACTTTTACTCTCAAATTTGTGACTTTATTACTATATTATATTTATTAAATAAATCTTTTGACCAAATGTACTAACGTAGTACTAGTTATACTCGTCTCTTTTTGTGTGTGTATAGATGGTGAAATAGATGAAGACATGAAAAAGGTTGGTGCGGAAATGGTTAAAAGGTGCGGTGGCTTACCATTAGCCATCGTTGTGCTTGGGGGAGTTTTGGCAACTAAACACAAAGATGAATGGAAGATGGTGTATAATCAAATTAATTCTTACTTAAATAGAGGCAAAGGTCATAAAACACTACAGTTAGGAGTAAGGGAGATTTTAGCTTTAAGCTATTACGAATTGCAGTACCAACTGAAACCATGCTTCCTTTATTTAGGCCATTTCCCAAAGATTTCAATATACCAACAAAGAAATTGGTGAGAATGTGGGTGGCAAAAGGTTTGGTGTCGCCAATGCAATATGAAGTAAAGGGAGCAAAAACACTGGAAGAGATTGCAGAATGTTACTTAGGGGAGTTGCTGAATAGGAATATGGTTCAAATGGGCGAAATAGGGTCAACAGGAAGGGTTAAGACTTGCCACCTCCACGACCTTATGCGAGACCTATCCTTATTAAAAGCAAATGAGGAAAATTTTCTAGAGATTTTTGATAGTCAAGATGGAAATTAATGAGCTAATGGGTGATTCTCTTTCTTCCACTGTAACCTCTGCAAAACTAAGTCAATGAATTTGTAGAATAGCCATCCTGTGCAAAGAAGCTAATGATGAAAATATTTTTTTGAAAAGTGAAAAAACTCCCAAACTTCGGTCTTTGTAGTTCTTGGTATCAACGTATTTGATACATATTTGGAAAAGATGGCATACGAGCTGCGCAACCTCAAATTGCTAGAAGTGTTGGATCTTGACGCATGTACAGTTGGAACGTTACCAAGGGCAATAGGGGACTTAATAGACTTGAGATACTTTAACTTTAATTTATTTTTTTTGGTAGCACCAAAAGTAATAATTCCATCATCTATTGGCAATTTGAGGTGCTTACAGACCCTATTTATAAATTTTGGTTGTTTTTTCAATGAATATTTCATTGAAGTTCCAAACATAATATGGAAAATGGAACGATTAAGACATCTGTGTCTTCTTTATTCTTTGAAAGAAAATAGGGTTAAGTTGCGACTTTGTAATTTGAGGAAGCTGTAGACACTTAAAAATTTTGAGCAAAAAACTTTGATCTTAAAAAGTTGACCAAATTGACCAATCTTAGAAAATTAAAAATAGAGTCATTGAGCAGTTTGAAAGAGTTCGAAGGAGCACTTATGATATCTCCAACTAACAGCTTAAATGTTCTTCGTTCCTTGTGTATACAATTCGACTCTCTTACTGAGGAAACCGATCTACAAAGACTACATTCAATCAAATTGTCATCAACTTTGTAAACTGTTTCTAGAAGGGGAGATAGTTAAGTTACCAGATTACTCCAAATTCCCCCCAAATCTCACCAAGTTAACCTTAGAACGTTCTGAACTTAAGGAAAACCCTATGGCAACCCTGGAGAAGTGTTAGAGGTATGCCCTAAAACCAATCCTGAAGGGCATATCAATTTCATATTATATTAATTTGAAGGTACAACTTGTCATGTGTGTGTGTGTGTGTGTGTGTGTGTGTGTATACATCAAGCAATAATTCTAAGGGAGTCCTTAGGTCATATCCACAGGGAGTGGAACAGGTCCAAATGATTCTTAGGTGTTGCTACCCAATGAATGCAAAGAAAGTTTAAAATATGGGGGTTTGTTTGTTGTTGAGAATGATTGTGCCAAATTGATGGCAAGTTACAAATGAAAACTTGTAAATAAAGAGGATGGGTTCTATAGGTTCATTCCTTCTAAACCTTTGATAAATGATTTCTCAAGCAATACTCAATCAAGATTCCATTTACTCTATGGTCTTGATTGGAGAATTTAACAATGAAGGCTCAAATAAAATGAAATAAGTGATAGAATGAAGTTCAAAACTCTCATTGACATTTTCACAAACATGTAGAGTGCATATGTGCTCAAGAACCAAAATACACAACTTACTGATTATATAATGATCATGAATATGAAACTACAAGGATTCAAAAGATTAGAGAGCATCAAAACAACATTTCATTAACATTGAAAGCTTTTGAGATGAGAAAGCACCATTTACCTAGGGTTTAGAGAGGAAATCCACTATAAAATCCACCTTGAGGTGTTTAGCTAGCCATTACTGAAAGTAAATGCTCAAAGAAGAACAATAAATGCAAGAAACATGAAATCGATGCTATTCTATTAATAACTAAATGGAAATGTAGCCTTACAACTGAGGATCAAAGAGTTAAACCAACCTAAACTAAGCTTACAAACAAGAGATAACAAGTATCAGCCGGAAACCTAAGTAAAACTATCAAGAAAAGCCTAAAAACATTAAGAAAACTAAGTTAACCTAAGAGAGCTCCTAAGGAATCAGGGAAGAACCACTTCTCAGCTGCCAATTGATGCTTTTATACTCCCTTCTAGGGTTACAAGTGAAAGTACCAAAGTGCCCTTACAAAACATCAAGAATTACATGAAAACAATGCAGATTCGAGGTCTGGTACCACGGGTTGGTGGTACCGGTGCAAAATGTTTCTGGTCTTGAAATCTTGAAAATTAAATAGCTGGACCGGTATATCCTCTACAGAAATTAAATAGCTGGTACTGGTACCACCTCTGCAGAAATGCTGAAATGCACCAAAAGTCACTTCAAGATCTCATATATGCTCCTCCCATCACCAAGAAGCTTTATGAACACATCAAGGCTTTCAAGATTGCTCTAAAAGGCTTCAAAAGCATGGTTGAAATGCGAGATTACCTGCACAACTGAAGAAAACACCAAGAGCATAAAACGCACCAATTCACAGTCAAATGTAGGTAAAAGATAACTTAAATGAAATAAATAAAGCTTAAAGAAATGCAATTATGACTACTAATCAGGTATCTCATACATCCTTAATCATAAGGGTGTAATCGGTACTCATTGGCTCTAGTAGAGTTATGTATGAAGATAAATGAGTGCACAAGAAGGAATCATCACTTTCATCTTTGATGAGAGAGAATGTCAGGGTTCATTTACAAAGATAATTCTCAGTTTGAAATCTATGGCCATAGTGATAGGTGAACTGTGAAAGAGTTTCATTGGGTTCACCTTATTGAGATTATACTTTGTGGAACATATAACAAATTGTTAAGATAGGGCTTGACTTAATAATCATGCCTGATTATCTTAACAGTGACAGTAGGGGATGAAAGATTAAGTAACATGAAGGGTTCACATAGTTCTACTATTCACCCACACCTAGGGTTCGTCATGATATGTTGCTAGATGTCATTCATAACTAGTGAAGGCCTAATGGTAAGTGTTATCATTGAGGGCAAAATTGGAATTGTTCCAATTGAACCATAAATAGAAAGTTTCTATTTGAGGAACATAAGATGTCCCGATCCACTACTAGGTTGGGGTGAACCCAAAGGGTCACACACAAAAGGACACAAGTGAGTTCTTTAACTTAGGAGAGGGATAAGTTTTTTAATTTTTGTAACTTACTTGGTCTCTTTAATTAATTGTTAATTAAGGAGGACTAAGTTACAAAAATTAGAAACCCTGGTATTTCCTATAAATACATAGGGATGAGTGCATGCTAGCACTAAGTCCACTTAACCCTAATAATAAAAGAGAAGGCCACTCATCACATGACCACCTATGGAGGCCGTGACCTAGGGGTTCCCCTAGGGCTGTGAGTTCTCTCCTCTCCCTCTCTATTTTGCATTGATTCAAGTGTTGAACGAGTGCAAGAATCTTATAGAGTTTTGTGTTCGTGTGGATACCGTTGGAGGCTTCATACGTTTGGAGCTTGGATGCGATTCAAGGTTTACATTAAAGGCAATCATCAAGTAAGTATGATTTAAATAATTTATTTCATGTTCTTGTATATATATTCATGGTTTGATGTTTGATTTTGGTCCTTTGAATGGTTGTGATTGTGAATCATGTTTTATAAAAGTTTTATACGTTGTTTCTTTCCGCTGCGATTATTTGATCACAACCTTTCAAGAAGCTGCCTAACTTAACTCGATCTCCTCCGATTATTGTCGAATTCATTTAAGGGGAAGCAAATGACTTGCTCTGCAAACAACTTTCCACAACTCAAATCTCTAAAACTTAGTTACTTGTTCCACTTGAAGGAATGGTGTGTGGAAGAAGAGGCCATGCGCAGTCTTTGTAAATTGGAAATTGAAGGTTGTTTCAAGTAGAAGATGGTTCCTGATGGATTGAAGCTCATCACTACCCTCCAAGAATTGCAATTCTTCGGTATGCCTGAAAATTTTTAAAAAAGGGTTAAAGAAGGAGGAGAAAATTCTCAAAAACTCAAACATGTGCCTTCTATCATAGTTATACAAACTATCATTAAAATCAGGTTAACCTCCCTCTCTCCCTCTCTCTTTCTCTTCAATTCATCCTCATTTATCTTTCTTTTTTACTTTTAATTCTTCAATGAATATTGAATACTGTGACGAAGCAGATCGAATCATCCCGCTTTTTCATTTCATTCACCATTCCCCAAAATCATTCATCGTATATATATATATATATATCTGTCACGGGCCTAGAATTTCACTGCATTGGAATTGCTCATGCAGCGCCTAAACTCTCTAGTCAAGGCCTGCCTTACACCATCCGAGTCCGTCTAATCTTAGACTCCCACAAAGTGCCCCGCATTAAAGCCAACAAGAACTACCCTCAACGAGTCCCGTTGATAGCAACATACTACCCCCGGCTTACTGATAGCTTCATAGTGCAAAGCACTCGCCCAACCAATAAGGTTCTCTTGTCATCAAGGCCCTGCCACATGTCTCGTAACAATACAGAAGTCCCCCAACCAAGCCAGCGTCACTGCGACACCCGTAGTGCCATATATGCGCATCTCGAATAGCTGGGAGGCATGCTAGCCCAACTACGCATGGGCTTGCACCCATGCTAGGCACACGAGGCCTTACTTAGGACCCCGATAGCCCAATCCGCCCCGTTGTCCAACCGAAGGTTATAAGTGGGGCATGGCCACTCGTAGCACGGAACCTCCGGCCTGGGAACAGTGCGCACTGCCGCCCTCACGACAGCGTCCATTGTGCCCCCAGCACCAATGGAGACACTAGCAAGTCCCTTCAGACAAGCTATGCCTGTCCCCATGTTGCCACGGGTTAGGCTCGCTTAGGGCGCGAGGCCCCAGGGGAGGTGGAGCTCACCTACTATCCCCTTAAAGAGATTTCTGTGCGTTTTAGGGAATGCCCGCAGGAACCATCACCTACTCTCTCTCTCTCTCTCTCTCTCTCTCTCTCTATATATATATATATATATATATATATATATATATACTGATTAAATTAAAGTTTTATAAATATAGCAAGTTTATACTGATTAAATTAAAATTCATTACTGTACTAGAAAGTTATTACTAGTATATACTGATTAAATTAAAGTTTTATAAATAGAGCAAGTTTTCTATGATTAAATGCAACGTATATAGCACACATAATTATCAACAAATACAATTTTTTTTTTCTGCTGGTAAAAGTTTTTAAGTATTGTTTGTGCATGGACGTTGATGTTTGAAGGATTCTTCTAGCTCGCATTTTCATGAGTTAATATTAATAGAGAACATTAAGCATGAATTCATAGTTCTTAAATATGTATAATTGAAAGCTGCATGTGTACGTTATATGCTTATTGATCTAAACTTCCCCAAAACACATAGAATTAATGATGATTTGTATGCAAAGTATGTCTTAGTTATATATGCTCGCATTTATAATCAATGTCCTGACTAATGAAATTGT
>JAESVK010059206.1:46519-61489 GCA_017140935.1 Hamamelis virginiana | reverse complement strand
TTGATGTTCCTATGCAGTTTTACTGATTACCTTGCTTTTTCTAATTTATTTTCAGGTAAATCCATATGTGATGCAAAAGTTTTTGCTCTTCGTGAAGTCATTGATGAAATGGACCAAAATACATTTATTGCCTTGGAATTCCTCTAGAAATTGATTGTGAAGAATTTAATATGTGGTTATGCAAACTTGCTTTATGTATTCAACTTGTTTTATTTATTCTTTTATGTTTCTTAATAATGTACGTGGGATTCTCATCTTGATTATGTTATACATGTGTGTATGTGTGTGATTTCAGATACACAGAATAAAGTTTATTTGTAAATGCAGTTGAAAACCGTATGTCATTCCGCGCTCAAGTGTTTGGTAATGTGCAATATTTGTTTTAAAGTAAGCTCTTTCATGAATTTAATGTCTTTTTTTTTTTCCCTATTTGACAACATCCCATTATAGAACTATTTTTTCATGAGTTTATACAATTCTAGAAATTGTTTAACGAAACTTAGCTCACTTGTTTTCCTATGAATCCGTTTATGAAATTTGTGCAAATGTAGATGTATAATTATTGCAATTGAGTCTGGGCAAGTTTGAGTGCACCACAAAAGTGGAACCAGTCCTTTTGGTTTTTCCATTGCATTTGAAGCCAAAAGTCTACCCTCTAGAAATGCAACAGTATGAAATATTGCACATGCTATAAACTGCATGTGCACTAAAAGAAGAGCTCATTGCAAGCATAGTGTTAGTGTGCAGATTATAATTGTCTTGCTTTAGGATGAAATAAGAGATTAATTAGTTTATGAAGAACTCATGGAAATTTTTTTGGATAAAAGGCTTGATCAAATAAATAATTCTACAACTTGTAAGTTTATCATAGATGGCAAAATACTACAGCGAGCCAGTTCAAGTCTTTGTTCCCTAATTTATCGGATGCATGGGCTTGTGAGTAAACTATAAATTCCGAGGGAATACTCTAGTCCTAAACCTCAACAGTAATTGCCCTGCGGTTCTCTTATAAAAATATATGAAAAATATCGTACATTCCTTTCTTGGGTATTTTAGCCATAAGTCCCTTATATAAAATTCATAATCCATGTATACAAAGAGAGTACATTTTCATAGGAGCTCCTTGACTTTTTAAATTTTATCTCTACTATACCTTGGGAAATGAAATGTCACATCACTTTTTTTTTTCTTTTTTTTATTAATTTATTTTTTTAGTGGTGAATTTAGTTTTTCTTTTCAATATTGCTATATCTTAATCCAATCCATGAACTAATGCATGAGTGCGTAGATGTATGTTTAAAAAAAAAAAAAAAAAAAAGTGGGGTTTGGGCCAATCCTTTCTTTCTTGCTCATCTCAATATATAATAGGGAAATTTGGCCGGAGGTCCTACTTTATATTTGTTTAGTGTAAAAACTCCCCCATTTTTGGGCTTTATTATAGAAGTGTTGATTAAGGGAACTTCTTTGCGAAAAGTCCTAAACGTCTATTTTTATTTCGCGAAATGACTAAATAGCCCTTATCGGTTAGTTTGTTACTATATTAATGAAATTTGATTGATTTTAGCTTATTACAGTTGGAGAGTTTCTAATTTTCCTTTTTCCTTTTTATTCTCTTGGCGATTTAAACTATGAGGATTACGATTGATCATCAGTACGATTCTTTATCATTCACTTTTCTCTCGTTCACGATTTAAACTATGAGGATTACGTTATCTTGTTCACATTAGTGGATTAGCATTACGATTTTTTATCGCAGAAGATGATTTGCATTTGAGTTGTTCGCGATTCTTTTTTTTGTTGCATTTTCGGAATCAGGTATGGAGTTTTTAGCGAGTCTAAATGCTCCTAATCAACCATTCTTCCCACATTAAAACGGTGCCATATGTTCGCAGAAGAGTTTCTAAATTTCCCTATAGTTATTAGCGAGTCTGAATGCAGTGAGAATACATTGTTTTTAATGTTTTATGCTTTGAGAACTGATGATTCATGTATTTTGTATGCAAATACATGCGATATTCAGTTTTTCTGTAATAGCTGTTGTACATTCCATTAGTATTTTTACTGTGTGTTCACATGAAAATGCAAATGATTGATATGTTTTTATGTAACAGTTGTAATGAATATACAGTAAAGTTACAATTATGGATCAAAACATAAACTGTGTAAAAATTGTGAACACACAATAGCACAGCAAAAAAACAGGCAAACATAAAACACAGTAAAAATAAAACCATGTAGTGATAAAATAGTGAAAATGCAAATACGCAGGAAAAACACATGTTTTTTACTGTCTAAACATGTATTAATGACTACACAGTAAAGATACAAATATAGATTCCCACATAAACTCAGTAAAAAATGAAAACACACACTAAAACAGTAAAAAATTAAAAACACATGTATTAATGACTATACAGTAAAGATACAACTATGGATTAAAACATAAACTCAGTAAAAATTGAAAACACACAATAGCACATGAAAAAAACAAGCAAACATAAAATACAATAAAAATAAAACTATGTAGTGATAAAACAATGAAAATACAAATACGCAGGAAAAACACATGTTTTAGACTGTCTAAACATGTATTAATGACTATACAATTAAGTTACAAATATGGACTTCAACATAACTCGGTAAAAATTGAAAACGCACACTATAATAGGCAAAAAAACCGGCAAACATAAAACATAGTAAAAATAAAACTATATAGTGATAACACAGTGAAAAAAAATGCAGTAAAAACACATGTTTATACTTTTAAAACATGTATTAATTAATATACAATAAAGATACAACTATGGATTAAAACATAAAATTAGTAAAGTTTGAAAACACACACTAGCACAGGAAAAATACTGGAAAACATAAAACACAGTAAAAACTAAACATGTATTAATGACTATACAGTAAAAATACAACTATGAATTAAAATATAAACACGGTAAAAATATAAAACACATAGTAGCAAGGGAAAAAAATAGGAAAAAAAAATACAGTAAAAATAAAACTATGTAGTGATAATACAGTGAAAATATAAATATGCAGTAAAAACACATATTTAGATTGTTTAAAGATGTATGAATGACATACAGTAAAAATACAACTATGAATTAAAACAGAAACACAGTAAAAATTGAAAATATATACAAATTTGTTTAAACAGTGAAAACATAAACACATGTTTAGTTTGTGTTTTATTGCTTCAATGCATGATTGGAATTTTATGGCATTTTTTTTCTGATTGATTATTTTTTTACATTTTTAATGTGTTTTATTATTTATTTCAATTTTTATATGTTTCTTGTTTTTTTACTGATTTTTGTGCTTTTGACAATAAATTATTATGTGCAGTTATAAGATGGAACAAAATCTTACACTCCATTGCAAGTATAAAGAAGAAACTTGATTTGTGCTGGTACAAAACGAGACGAAATTTACAGAAGTTGTAGCTAGATTACATAAAAAATGATCAAAATTATCTGCTGAAGGACTTTTTATTACATGCTCAATTCCTGGACATTCAAGATGTATCATTAATACTTATTTTGAGTTGTTCACTTTACTCTCATTGTCGTTTGAAGCACATATATATCGTCTAGATGCATTTGTGTACGAATGTAATAATGATAGTGGAGATGATTTTGCTGATCAGTCACTGATGCAGTTGGAGGCTGCAGAGATTGAGACAGACCTTCTCCCATTATATTGCCCTCATGAAGATAAACATTTTCTCTCAAACTTTTGGGCAACTGGAATCACTAGTGTTGGTCAGTGTTTCAAAAGGTGGAGTTACAGAATTTCGAACTGTGTTATTAAAATATTTCATTGAGTTGGGTTTTGAATATTCATTTGTGAAGAATAATTCGGAAAAGGTTACAGCAATCTGCAAACATTATATGTCAAAAAAGATGTAAATGGCGTTTGCATGCACGCCTCAACAGAGGCAATAATTTCTTTTATGTAAAGGAATTTGTAAATATACATTTTTGTGGGGTTGGTTTATGCACTACAAAAAATTTTAGAATGAGCTCAAATTTGATTGCAAGTGAAATATTGGATGCTATTCGTGACAAGACAGGGACTAGACCTATTGACATTATTGATGTTTTTAAGTCAAGTTATGGTCTTGATATTACATACAATCATGCTTGGTTGGGGGTTGAGAAGGCAAGAAGGAAACTATTTGGCGACTATGCTCTTTCATTTGACCAACTAAATGGTATAAGGAAGAAGTGGAAAGTACAAATCCTGGAAGTAAATTTTTCTTGGAGTATAATCCTTCAAATGGAAATTTTAAAAGAATTTTTGTTGCATTCAATGCATCTATCAAAGGGTTCAGGTTTTGCAGACCTTTATTTTTCTTAGATGGGACATTTTTAAAAGGACGGCACAAAAGAAATCTCTCAGGCGCTACTAGGCGCTACTGGAAAGGATGGTGACCAAGGTGTGGTTTCTGATTTAATTTAAATTCGTATTCATTAGTTTTCATGTTTTTACTATATTTGTTATGCATTTTTACTGCACTGTCTATTAATTAATTGTTAATATTGCATTTATAATTTTTTATTTAGTGTACATTGACTGTATTATTAGGGTGTTTCTTTACTATGTTATCATTACATAGTTTTATTTTTACTGTATTTTATGTATGGGTTTTTTTTTTTTTTCATCTGCTAGTGTGTGTTTTCTATTTTTATTGTGTTATGTTTTCATTCATAGTTGTATTTTTACTATATACTCATTAATATATGTTTAGACAGTCTAAACATGTGTTTTTAGTGCATATTTATATTTTTACTGTGTTTATATTTTATTTTTACTGTGTTTTATGTTTGCCTTTATTTTCATGTGCTAGTGTGTGTTTACAATTATTACTGTGTTATGTTTTAATTTATTGTTATATTTTTACTGTATAGTCATTAATATATTTTTGGATAGCATAAACATGTGTTTTTACTGCATATTTGTATTTTCACTGTGTCATCACTAAGTTTTATTTTTACTATGTTTTATGTTTGCCTTTGTTTTTCTGTACTAGTGTGTGTTTTCAATTTTTACTGTGTTTATGTTTTAATTCATGTTTGTATTTTTATTAAATTGTCATTACTGTATTTTTAGAAAGTGTCATCACTACATACTTTTATTTTTTATGTGTTATATGTTTTGCCTTATTTTTCTACGCTAGTTTGTGTTTTCAAATTTTCTGTGTTCATATTTTAATTAATTCATTGTTGTATTTTTACTGTATAGTAATTAGCATATACAAATCTATATTTCTTTTACTGAATTGTTTGAGTTTTCAGTTAAACGACCTTGTTTTTTCTTTTTCTTTATTTTTTTCCTTAGGTTTTTTTCCTTTTTTACTTCGTCATTATGGAATCAGAAGACTGTGAGAATTGGCTTTGGTGTTTAGAACAAATGAAGGAAATAATCCCCGCTAATCGAAATATAACATTTATATCAAATAGACACAGAGGGACTGTCGTTGGCATTAAACAAATTTTTCCTGAATCAAGTCATGCTTATTGCATTCACCACTTGAAAGGAAACATAAGGGATAAGATAGGAGAAGGGATAAAGCATGGAGGGAGCATTTGGTTAACAAATTCAGGAGTTGTGAAATGCTCCTACAATAGCATCTTTTAATAAGAGGGTTAAAGAATTAAAGTTAGAAGGAGGTGAGAAAGTTGTAGAGTTTTTGAGTGAGCTACCCATTTGAAGTTGGAACAATGCACACTTTAAGGGACAGCGTTATGGGGAGTATCTATCTAATGTAGCGGAGTCTTTCAATTCATGGATTCGAGATATTCGATTTCTGCCCATAACAACAATGATTGATAGAAGTAGGGTAAAATTGATGGACTTGATTGCAAGTAGAAGGAAGGATTGTAGTAAATGGGAAACGGATATATGTCCAAATATGGATTCAAGGTTATTGGCTGCATTCAAATCTGGAAGATCGTGGAAAGTGCTGACATCAACAGATGACGTGTATGAAGTATTGTCAAGACCATCGTGTTACGTTGATTTGAGAAGGAAATGCTGCTCTTGCCACCAATGGATGTTCAATGGTTTCCCTTGTGACCATGTTGTTGCTGCAATTAAAAAGAGTGCAAGGAGCATGAATGATTTTGTAGATTTATATTTCCGTACAACAAGCTTCTGTGGAGCTTATGCTGAGCCAATATATCCCATAGTCAGTGTAGGCATGCCAAATTTCAATGCAAATGATGCACAGATCCTTCCTCCAATTTCAAAAAGGCAACCATGAAGACCAAGGAATAAGAGGATACTTTCTAGAGGAGAAATTATAAAAAGGCAAATAAAATGTAGTAGATGTAATCAATATGGAAACCATAATATGGTAACATGTAATGAGAATTTATAGGATGTAAGCAATTTTTGTTTAGTGAATATTTTTAGTTTTTTTACTGTGTTTGACAATGCATATTTTATCCAAACACCATTTTTTTCTATTCTCTTTATTTTTTGACAGTATTTTTATGCACACACCATTTTATCTTTTCTTAAAGTGTTTTTATGTAATATGTGAAATTAAAATATCATCATTGCATTGTCATTTTTTCCGACCATATTGAAATACAAATTTTAGAGTTTTTTACTGAAATAAAAAAATAAAAAATTATGAAATGCAAAAAAATCAGACAGTGAAAGCGTAAAAACTCAGTAAACAAATTTGTATATATTAATTTTATGTTCATATAATAAGAGATGTACAAAAAATTATATACTTTATATGAATATCTGGAACTTTATACATCAGGTCCATGCATCTTGTCATATTCTAGTTGTTCTTTTATTAAGTCATCATAGTTCTTTTGCCTTTGATACTTTTCAAGACTCCATGATCTTTCTTCATTAGAGAGGAACATTTCCACCATCTTAACCCTGTAGCTCCTTATGAATTCCAAAGTAAGGTTATTTTGCAGAGGAAGAAAGTTTGTGAAGTAGTCCATGTATGCACAAACAAATATCCCACAATCAACACTGCAGAAAAATAAAATTATATATAAAAAATCGGTGAAAATATGAAATAGTAAGAAACACTAGAGAATGGAAAAAATGAAAGTCAGTTAAAAAATATAACTCTAGATCATTACCTGCCATCTTTTTGTTGTGGGCAATTATCCATTGACTTTATGTTTTGTTTAGTATTCCACATTTTCAATTTGATCTTTTTGTTTTTTGTAAGATAGTTATTGTAATAGTTCTCAACATATTTTTTTTGCAAGATAGAAAAAATAGATTAATGAACACCAAAAGAAATTGAAAATTTATTATAAATTATTTTTTGTTTCTTTTACCATTCTTTGTGCATCATTGTAGAACTTGTCCTTTTTCGGTCCTTTTCGAGGCTTCATTGAATTATAGTGAATCCAATTGCCTGTTTTGACATCCAATGTTAAAAGTGTCTAGTGGTTTGTTGTATGAGATCTCCCTGATGTGTTTATTGGGAATAATAAGTATCGAATTTCTTCTTCTATACATTTCTTCAGGGAATGATCAACCAAAGCTTTGCCAACAGTATTATCTTGCTCGATGAGAGTCTATTGAAAAAATCATAGTAAATAAATAAATACGTTTCTTAGGAAAGATTCAAAAAATAAATAAATTTAGTGAAATGAATATCAAACATACCCATGAAATGCTTGTGAAGAATAAATATGTTCCAAACAATGGATCACTTGGTGCCCGAAGAGGATTACTTTTACATTCTCTAACAAAATAGAAGCAAATGCATCTATGGTCAGTTTGGTATAATATGATAAAATAGCCTTGCAAGAGATTAATCATTGAAAAATATTAAAGATCCAATAAAAGAGGACACTTACATTGCTTGTTAGCTCTTTTTCTTCAAGTAGAATATATTTATCCTTCATAAATATATCTGTTCCATTATTATTAAGAAATATTCTTGTACAGAATGCAATCAATTTAGTTAGTTGACTTTCCTTAGTTAGCATCATTCAAATCCCACTATAGGTGGATCACGAATTATTAGCCTCAGGAAAAGATTTGATTGATTCTTGTGTATGTGTATATATTGTGCACCTCGTTAATAGAGAAGTAATGAAGAAATCATTTATTTACATGGTATCAGAGCAATTTCTGGGCTCCTGCAAATACAATGGCAAATGAAAACCAGACACCATCATCACAAATATCAATTTCCAATCGTCCAAACACCAACTCTACAATGGATTCTTCAAACCCCTACTTTGTTCATCATTCAGACCAACCTGGACACATTCTTGTTCCAACAAAACTGAATGGAGCCAACTATCCATCATGGAGCAAAGCCATGATTCATGCCCTCACTGCCAAAAACAAAATTGGATTCATCAATGGATCAATTCAACCACCATCTGAAAAAGAACAACCAGCAGAATATGTTCTATGGAATCAATGCAATAGCATGATTTTGTCATGGCTTACTCATTCGGTCGAGCCCGGTCTCGTCAAAGGGGTGATTCACGCAAAGACTGCTCAACAAGTTTGGGAGGACTTCAAAGATCAGTTTTCGCAGAGGAACGCACCAGCAATCTATCAGATTCAAAAATCCTTGGCATCTCTTTCACAAGGCACCATGACAGTTTCATCATATTTCACAAAAATCAAAGGCCTCTGGGATGAATTAGAGACGTACCAGTCAGTCCTCACCTGCAATCAGATGAAGGCACACCACGATCAGACAGAAGAAGATCTATTGATGCAGCTTCTCATGGGGCTCAACGACACCTACAACGTCGTCCGCACCAATATCCTCATGATGATGCCATTGCCTAAAGTCCGTCAAGCATACTCTCTTGTGATCCAAGAAGAAACACAGCGGCAAATGACAACGGAATCAACAGAAAATTTCTCCATTGCCGCTGCAGTACACGGGAAAGCAAACAACTCTTCAAACAATTACAAAGATAAGTACTGTGATCATTGCAATAGAGCAGGTCATTCAATTGAAAATTGTCGAACTCTAAAATTCATTGTAAGTATTGTGACAAAAAAGGCCATACTGAGGATACGTGCAAGTACAAAAATGGGACATGGGTTCCTAACAATGCAGGGAATCAAACCAATCGGCAAAATCACAACCAACAACAATGTGGACCTCGAGGAAACGGGCGCTATAATTTTCTCGCTGCTAACGCAACGGATTCTTCACAATTTGCACATGAAGAATATTTGCGAGACACAAGTACACCTGCTCAATCTTCTAAATCAGCACATAACCTTACTGCAGAACAACTTCAACAGGTTGCTCATGCCATATCCATGATGAATCAAAAGCATGCTTCTGGTAATTGCAATACCCATGCAAATGCTGCAGGTCTGTTTACTTTTCTCAATACTTCAATTAATTCTGTATTCACAAAGCCTTGGATTTTGGATAGCGGAGCTACAGATCACATAATCTCTGATTCCATACTTTTTACTCAAACAAAAACCTCATCAATACCCACTGTCAACCTACCCACCGGGTCTTCCGCATCAATCACAGCCACAGGAACAGTACCATTTAATCCAGACATAACCTTAGACAATGTTCTATGTGTCCCCTCCTTTCATTTAAACTTGATGTCTGTAAGCAAACTTATCTCTGCACTAAATTGTTGTGTGATCTTATTTCCAAATTTCTGTGTCTTACAGGACTTGGCTACGGGGAAGATGATTGGCTCGGGTAAACAGCATTGTGGTCTTTATTACATGTCACCATTGCAAAAGACACCAACCTCTTATCAAGTTTCTCAGTCGCCGAACCTATGGCACATGCTTCTTGGACACCCATCACCAGCTCGTCTAAAATTGGCTTCTCCATTATTACCCTCTAATAATATCTCTTTCAATAACGATTGTACTGTTTGTCCCATGGCCAAACAAACAAGACTTCCATTCCCTTTAAGTTCAATATCAACTCATGCTCCATTCGATTTATTACATTGTGATATTTGGGGTCCACATAAATTTCCCACACATTCAGGGGCACGTTTTTTTCTCACCATTGTTGATGATTTCACGAGATGCACGTGGACATTTCTTATGCAGCGTAAGCGTAAATCTGAAACACAAGCCATTTTAAAATCCTTCATTGATTTTGCCTATACACAATTTCAAACATATGTTAAAGCTGTTAGAGTTGACAATGGATCTGAATTTCTGTCCATGAGAAATTTCTTTCGATTTCATGGGATTAAATACCAACGCACTTGTGTTGACACACCACAACAAAATGGGGTTGTGGAATGAAAACATCGTCATATCCTTATTGTTGCACGTGCGCTGCTTTTTCAATCTCATTTGCCACTCATTTTTTGGGGAGAATGTGTTCTAACTGCCGTGTACATAATAAATCGATTACCATCACCATTGTTATCAAATAAATCCCCTTTTGAGCTGTTATACAATCATCCACCATCACTTGATCACTTGAAAGTGTTTGGTTGTCTATGTTATGCAACTGTCGTTCATTCAACTCAGAAATTTGATCCTCGTGCAAAACGTTGCATTTTTATTGGATACCCCATTGGTCAAAAGGGATACAAGCTTTATGACTTGGAAACTAGAAAATTCTTTGTCAGTCGTGATGTAAAATTTCATGAAACTATTTTTCCCTTCTTCGATATTCAAGTTTCGTCCAAACAAGAACCTATTTTACCCAATTTCTCCTTTAACATTACAGACAATATACCTTCTTAGCAATTTTCCACCATAAATGTTCCCTCTTCTGAAACACAAACCGAGCCACCTGAGTTCCATGAACCTAAACAAGCAACACATGATCCCAACACACCTGAGATATCTCCTCCAACAACATCAACCGAACCCACTCCATCTCCACCTCAAACCGGACAAAATACAATAGTCACAACAGCACAAGACCTTCAAACAACCGCTGATCCTCAACTAAGACACTCCACTCGTCCTAGACAGCCTCCAGCATGGCATAAAGACTACGTACTATCATCTCAAGTCAATCATTCTGCCTCAGGCTTAAGTCCAACACTAAGTACAAGGTATCCACTCTCAAATTTTCTCTCATATTCTCGCATTAGTCCAAAACATCGTGTCTTTCTAGCTAACATTACAGGACACACCGAGCCCAAGACTTATGCTCAAGCTATTCATGACCCACATTGGCAAGAGGCCATGAATACAGAATTAAGAGCATTGCAACAAAACAACACATGGACTCTAGTTCCTCTTCCTAATGGACAGAAACCAATCAGATGCAAATGGGTTTACAAAATCAAGTACAAATCTGACGGAACCATTTAACGTTACAAAGCTCGTCTTGTTGCGAAAGGGTACAATCAAGTTGAGGGCATTGATTATCAAGAAACCTTTTCCCCCACAGCCAAACTAACTACACTTCACTGCATTCTCACTATTGTCGCAGCCAAGAATTGGTTTACACACCAATAAGATGTCCAAAATGATTTTCTTCATGGGGACTTACATGAAACAGTATATATGGATCCTCCACTAGGTCTACGACGACAAGGGGAGACTGTTGTGTGTCGTCTTAACAAGTCACTCTATGGGCTCAAGCAGGCATCAAGAAATTGGTTCTCTACTTTCTCAAATACCATCCAAAAGGCAGGCTATCAACAGTCAAAGGCTGATTATTCACTTTGCACAAAGGCTCGAGGTACCTCATTTACTACAGTTCTCATTTATGTTGATGACATCCTTTTAACAGGCAATGATCTCCAAGAAATTGGTAAACTTAAAGCATTTCTTCTCAAGCACTTCCGTATCAAAGATCTGGGAGATTTGAAATATTTTTTGGGAATTGAATTTTCACGTTCCAAGAAAGGCATCTTTATGTCTCAGAGAAAATATGCCCTGGATATTTTACAAGACTCCGGACTCGTGGGTGCTCGCCCAGACAAATTCCCAATGGAACAAAATTTAAAACTTACTCCCACAGATGGAACATTGCTGAATGATCCTACCAAGTATAGAAGATTGATTGGAAGGCTAATTTATCTCATTGTCACGAGGCCAAATATAGTATATTCAGTTAGGGTATTGAGCCAATTCATGCAAGAACCTCGAAAGCCTCATTGGGATGCAGCCTTACGAATTCTCAAGTATGTGAAAGGCACTCCTGGACAAGGTCTATTGTTATCATCCACTAACAATCTCACCTTAAAAGCCTTTTGTGATTCAGATTGGGGAGGTTGTCGCGCCACAAGACGATCAGTTACAGGATATTGCATATTCCTTGGGAATTCACTTATTTCATGGAAATCTAAAAAACAGAGCAATGTTTCTAGATCATCTGCAGAAGCAGAATACCGAGCTATGGCAAATACATGCTTGGAGTTAACTTGGTTGCGCTACATCTTGGAAGACTTAATAGTTCCACAAATGGCTCCCATATCACTATTTTGTGACAATCAAGCTGCTTTACATATTGCAGCTAACCCCGTCTTCCATGAGCGTACAAAACACATTGAAATAGATTGTCACATAGTGCGGGAAAAGTTACAAGCTGGAATGATTAAACCTTCCTATATACCTACACGTTTCCAACTGGCACATGTTTTCACAAAGGCCTTGGGGAAGGATCAATTTGTGACTTTACGAAACAAGTTGGGACTTCACGATATTCACTCTCCAACTTGAGGGGGAGTATTAAGAAATATTCTTGTACAGAATGCAATCAATTTAGTTAGTTGACTTTCCTTAGTAAGCATCATTCAAATCCCACTATAGGTGGATCACGGATTATTAGCCTTAGGAAAAGATTTGATTGATTCTTGTATATGTGTATATATTGTGCACCTCGTTAATAGAGAAGTAATGAAGAAATCATTTATTTACAATTATCACCATCATAACATAAGACACCACTGATTTTTTGTAAACATATAATTTATCAGCTATATTGAGTACACATCAAAGTTACAACAGTTAAAAAAAAAATTCGAAGGAAATAAGTACTTACTCCATTTTATGAACTTCATAAATATGTTTCAACTTTTCTGCTGTACTTTGAACCAAAAGAAACCCCACTTCAGTATTGTCAATTGCAGATATCATTTTTTGATCCTTTATAGCCTTTGGTTCAATATCATCAAGTTCAGACACTTCAATGACTTTGTGTATCTTGTTCACCTTGAACTTTTTTCTTTTTTGCTGGATTGTCATATGTGTATTCAGGATCAACCTTTCTTCTCCTATTTTTTTGTTTTATACGTTTCACATATGATGCCTTATGTTTCTCTTGTACTGCTGGTTCAGGTCAATCAATTTCATCAACAGCTTTTCCTTGTTCATATTTACCTTGTATGTGAGGTTGATCAGTTTTGCAAATGGACTTTTGTTTAGGGATACATTGAGTAATCTTATGTACCTCAATGTTAATTATTTGATCATCGAGCATTTGGTTTCTCTCGGTCAGTTCTAATATGTTATGCTCAAGCTTTTTTATTGTGTCAATGAGATCTGCACGAATATTTTTTTTTTTGGATTGTAAATCATAATGGTCACAACCAAAAATAAATTAGGAATAAACTATTATACATGTGAAATGACTGTGCAAAAAGATTTTTTTGGTATGCGAAAGAATAAAATTTATGCAGTAAAAATGGTAATGAGCATAGTGAAAACTTATTTTATAGGATTACCTGACATTTCTTCTTCCTTCTCTTTTTCCATTTCTTGAATGATTCCATTATACTTTCAACATCTGCTTTATGTCTACATTTCACTTCTTCAAATTCTTTTTGAAGATTGTTGATTTCTTCAAGTTTATTCTGCTCATTTACATATATTTCATCTTTGAGTGAAGTTACTGTTCTCATCAATTCTGTATCATATATAATGAAAATGATATCAATATTTTGAATTTTAAAATACAAAAATTAAAAAAAAAATCAAAATTATCAGTGCAGTTAGACTATTATGTTGATTTTTTTGGTGTTTTAACCGTATTTTAGTATTTTTACTGTGGAATTTTGTATTTTTACTGTCGATTTTTAGTACTTTTTGTAGTATCAAAACACTGTAAAAACAGGTTCTGCAGATTGTGTTTTTATATATAAACATATACACAGTGAAATTTTTTTATGTGAATTAACTGTCATTTTTAGTGTCCATTTTTAGCATTTATACTGTACATTTTTGAAATTTTTACTGTCCATTTTTGCACTTTTTGTATTTTTACTGTAAATTTTTAACATTTTTTTATGTCCATTTTTAGCATTTTACTGTCCATTTTTGGTGAAATCATGATCAAATTTTTCATTTAATAAACGGTCATTAATAATAATAAAAACACAGTAAAAACAGGTTGAACGCATTGTGTTTTGATATATAAACATATACACAGTGAAAACTTTTTCTGTGAATTAGCTGTCATTTTTATATATACATTCAGTGTATGAATGATTATATTAAACTTTTCCACATCATCTCTATGTATACACTTCAGCTCTTGATTTTCTATTTCCAGATTGTTGATTTATTGTAGTCTATGCTCCTCAATGACAGCTATTAGACATCATAGCGTAGTAACTTTTTGGCATTTTTACTGTCCATTTAGAATTTTTTTTTTTGTATCGTTATTGTCTATTTTTAAATGTAAAAACAGTAAAATCAGATTGAACACATTGTTTTTTTTTTTTTTTTTTATATATAAACAGATACATAGTAAAATCTTTTTATGTGAATTACCTGTTGTTGATCACTTTTTTCGCTTTTAGGAATTCAAATTGAATCGATGAGGTTCGAATCAAATTCAAATCAAGTGATGGGGTTCGAATGCCTCAATTAAGAGGACTTTTTAGGGAGACAGGCCAAGTCAATTAATCCTAACAATTTATAAACAAACTTCAAGCATAAAAATAAAATAAAATAGAGAAATAGGAGATGAAGAATGTGGAGATGAGGTGAACAATAAAATGAATTTTATCAATTACTAACCACCACCATAAT